>RCUC01114248.1:0-13660 GCA_003697995.1 Taxidea taxus jeffersonii | reverse complement strand
AAAAAAAAAACAAAACAAAAGCAAAAGTATTTTGTGATAGTTTCAGCAGCATGCAGAAAACAAGATGGAAAAAATTCAGAGACCACTCTCTGAAAGTGAGTTTATCTCAGAGATTTAGTATAAATTCCTGGAGGGCAGACCTGAGGTTGTTGGTATTACTATTATTCTTCTTATGATTCACAACTTTACTATGTTGAGTATAATGCCCCCTCTTAATTGAATGGAATTTAATTCCTGGGAAACTTCAGAATGAATTACTCATGCTTCTACTACTGGAGTTGCGTGAGATATAAACTTCCTGCTTTACATGAAATCTGCTAGGGAGATTTAAAATTTATCAGTCCTCTTAGCTTTGCTGCTTTTAAGACCACAAAAAAAAAATGACCTGTCTCAGAGAAACCTTGCATATTACAATTCAGTTTTTAGACATGGCAGGAGCTCATTCACAGTAGAATTTATTTCACATTACATTTGGGGCATGCATGGGATTTAAAAGCAATGCTTTTTCTCTAAAGTACTCACTACAAAAGATATATCACACATACTCAGGTTATTTAAAACTCAGCAAGGGAAATATCAACAGATTTTTTTTTTCCAAGTGTGCTCTCTGATCAACTGGGGAAATAAAACCTTTCTTATGAAAAGCAACAAATTGAAACAATTCTGGTGCATTAAGACCTAGGGGTACCTGTCCTATTTGCTTAGAATTTTTGGCAGCTTCAATATAGAAGTAGTGTTTATATAGGTGTATGATGTGCATATGACTGTTGTTTTTGCCCTTATGGATTTCTGACTTCAATACTTTCAGTACTTTAAAGAATGTTTATGAAAGAATAAACCATAGATAATTTTTTTTAGCCTGGGTTACATATGTATCAATCCAGAATCCCTCAATGGTAAGTAGCAGAAATGAAACAATGTTGTTTTTCTTAAAAAGGAAATGTACAGGCTCTTCAACTAGGACATTCAAGAGTGACTAGTTTTTGACATGATAAGATCTAAATGAAAATTATTAAGATGGTTTTTCTTCAGGGTAATTTTGTACATTGTTGGTGGTACAGCCACTATGGAAAACAGTATGGTAACTCCTCAAAAAAAAAAAAAAAAAAAAAGAACTAACATGTAATTCAGTAATCCTTCTTCTGGGAATATATCCAAAGGAAGTATGAATAGGATATCAAAGAGATATATGCACTTCTGTGTTAATTTCAGCATTATTCACAGTAGCCAAGACATGGAAACAACCTCAATGTCTGTCAATGGATGAATGGATAAAGATAATCTGGTAGACACATACAAGGGAATGCCATTCAGCCACAAGGAAGAAGGAAATCCAGACATTTGTGTCAACACAGATAGACATTGAGAGTATTATGCTAAATGAAATAAACCAACAGAGAAAGATAAATATGGCATGGTATCACTTAAGTGTAGAATCTAAAAAAAAAAAATAGTCAAAATCATAAATAGTAGAAAAGAGGTTTTCAGGAGCAGGAAGATGGAGAGAAAAGGGAGAGGTGGATAGGAAGGTACAAATTTTCAGCTATAAGATGAATAAGGTCTGAAGAGCTAATCTAAAATGTGGTAAATATAGTTGCTAACAATAAATTTGGTAAGAAAGTGAAACTTAAATGTTTTCTCTCTCTCTCTCCCTCTCTCTTTCTCTCTCTCTCTCTCACACACACACACACCCATACACACACACAGATAAATATATCAATTAGATGGGAGGAATTCTCTCACAATGTATACATACATCAAATCACCACGATGTGTACTTTAAATATCTCATAATTTTACAAGTCAATTATATATACTTCACTAAAGCTGGGGGGGAAGAGAGAATGCTTTTTTCTCTCTTTTTCTAGCCCATTGGTTCTGTTTCTGTAGATAGAGTTAAGAGTGGAGAAATAAATACATATATATTTCACTCTTCCTCTCTTTGCCGATGTTCTACCTTCTGCTTGTCTTCCCTTTCATCTTGGTAGTGCCTTGATAACTCTCAAAACTTCTCTAAAAAGCCTTGCTGATTTGCTGGTCTTAATTTGGTTTGTGTTTCCACTGTACCCCATGCACGCCCCTATTACATCAGTCTGCTGCTTCAACTCTGACTGCCCCCCTGGTCCCACCTGCAGGGTAGGGACAGACGAACTCAAGTCCTGACCTTTAGTGATGATGATTACTATTTTATGTTTGGATGAGGGAATGAATAGAAATAATGTACTATATGTCATTTACTTATTCGCAAATTCCTTGATGGAACTGAGTCTATTCAGATAGATGAGATGTATCCCTGTATCGACACAAATCTGGGTGGGGTGTGCCTGAGAAGGTGGTCACAAGGAAAAAGCTCTTGTCTGCACCAACAGGTTTCTGAATCCAGTCTTCTCCTGGGATTTTTCCACCCAGGGCTCAGTCACACAGAACTGCCTATTAAACCCATTATTTCTTAACTTGTCCCCCAACCCCCCATATGATTTTTCCTCTTGGGAGACATGAAACAAAATGGCTATAAATAAATATAAAATATCCCGTAAAAGCTATCAATGGTAAAACCTGAAAACGGGGACTCTAATTGGTTCCCTTAATTCAGTTTCTAAACTTTGAGAAATAACCTTAAACCAGCCACCAAATTGGCCACCAAGACCTTACTTCCCTCCCTGGATCTGTGACACTAGCTCTGTGGCACTGATTCAGTATCCTGAATTACTATGACTCCTTGCCATCTATTTTCATTTCCACATTCATGCCCTAACTCAGCAACCTGTTCTTGCAATGCCCCCAAAGTGTCCCCCTTCCTCTGACCCACCTCCACTCTCCTGTCCCCTCGACACTGCTTCCAAATTCAGCTTTCCAAAGCAGAGAACCAATCATGCAATACTCTCTTGGTGGCGTTTCATTCCTAGAACAGGGTCCACCTATCTCTGGGAGGCAGCGAAGCACTTCAGCCTGACCCCTGTCCATGTTTCCACTCCTCCCCTCTGGATGAGTTTCCTACTGCAGCTGTAACCAAGCCCCACAAACTGAGTGGCTTCAACATGAATTTCTTCTCTTGCAGTTTGGGGGATAGGAAGTATGGTGTGGATCACGTGGGGCAAATCTCAAGGTGCCATCAGAACTGCATTACATTCTGAAGGCTGGAGAAAGAGCCCAGGTCCTCATCTTTTTCCAGCTTCTTAGAGGCTTCCTGCATCTCTTGGCTTGTGGCAGCTTCCTCTGTCTTCAAAGGCAGCAGTACAGGTCCTGTTCCTCTCACAGCGCATCCTTCTGAGGTCTTCCTCCCTCCTCCCCTTGTAAGATTCTTCTGAGTAGATGAGTCCACCCAGACAATGCCTGAGGATCTCCCTGCGTTCAGGTTGGTGGATTAGCAATCTTAATTCCCCCTTGCCACAAAATGTGCCGTTCTCACAGCTTCTTTAGGACATTGGCATCTCTGGGGTGGGGGGAGATAATACTCTGCCTTGCGCAAGGATGTGTCTTGTTACCATGGGCTTCACACTCTAGTGAAACCAGAGCATTTGCTGTGAATGAAAGAATCATTCACATTTACATGTCTGTGCTGCTCACGTTTTCTCTGTCTCTCTGAATTACACTTTCCTCTCATTCTCCCTATATTCTTGATGTCTCCACACAACTGTTATTCTCTCCAAAGCCTTTTTTGAGTGCCCCAGGCAGAACCAAAGCTTCTATCCTCCCCCACCACTTTGCTCATACCATCCATTCCAGGTTGGTGCACTTTCTGGAATTTTGGTCTATGCATTTAAAAAAAAGCAGGGACAGGAACAGGCATTTCCACACAACTGTTGATTAATTGACATTCAAAGGGAAGAGCAGGAATCTCTTGGGAATTTTATCATTTACTGCTTTACAAGGATGACTTTTTTCCTGGCTAGATCTCCAACCTGGTTGAGAAAATATATTGCCAGGCTAACTTTCCCATTACATGTTAATTCCCTGAAGTGACCAGAACTTAGTCATTCTTGCACCTTCTTTAATGTTCAGCAAAAATTGTAAGTATAGGAGAAGCTTAAAAATATGTCCTCCCTGGGATGGATTCTAAATTTATGAAGTTTCTGCAAGGGAATTATGATCTTGAAGTAAATAATTGAGTCCATCAGGTGGTGAATTTTATTAATTGTTCAGAAGTGCTATGTATCAGGCAATTACCCAAATTGATGCCACCTGTGGGGAACCATCGAAAGCAAAAAACGTTTTAGGCCCATTTTTCCATCACTGAAAGGTAAGACTCCATGTCAGCTGAAAGGCCTTGGTATTTCTTTTCCATCGCCTCTTAATTTCAACAGTACTTGAATACTGATAAAATTACTTTCCTTATTTGGGAGAACATTCTCAATCATAGAGCAATGCATTTATTCTTTAACACTAGCCTTGTGTGTTACAGATTTCCAAGAGGAATTTCAAATATTACTCTGATATATTTGGCACATATTCTTAAATGAAGATGTAAAAAGGTGGGCCCTTATAATAATAATTGTGAACACTTTTTTAAATAAATTTCTGATATCTAAGGATGATTTTTCAAAGATGGGATACTTCTCCACTTCTCAAAAGTATGAGACATTAAGTAAAGATTATGTGTACTGGTACCAAGTTTTAAAATACACCAGTTCATTTAAACATCCACTACCCTTCACTGGACAGTTGAGAATGATACTCAGGACATTTGAAGGCCTTTCCCTTAGTCTCAGAATGGATTAGCTGGGATTCATGCTCAGGTCTTTCTAGCTTAAAAGCACCTTCTATTTTAGGTATAAGAGTCTTACATTCTAACATCATACTGTTGGAAAGACACAATTCATTTACTTCTAAAGATTAATAACTCATGTGTAGACATATTAAAAATTATGTTGTGACAAAGTACCAAAACATGTTGAGTATTTGGAATGTAGAGTTACTGAGCTCTGGGTGAGTCAGCCGCTCTGAATTTCAGTTCACTATAAAAATAACAAAGCCTACCTCACCATTTTGTGAAGATTAAATGAGAAAATAAAGTTGGTTTACTTTATTATGTTTCAGTCCCTACAAGAGTTTGGGTGAATAAGAGACTCTGGTGCCATTAAACCCAACGCTCCACGGTACCACCCTCATGAATTACGAAAGAGAATTCCTCTTGAGTTGAACACCAGATGTCCTTTAGGATACAAACATCCGCTGACTGGAGGATTAAAGATTATTTTTCACATTTTCATGGGCAAAGTATTTTTATCACATGAACACGTAACTGGCAGAGGATCTCTGAATGGAACATTTTCTAATGAAAAAGGAGGGGATGGTAGTTGTCAGTGGGGGTCCTGGTGATAGGGGAAGCAGATTTCCTTGGAACTGGCACCTAGGGATTTTGTACTGAGAGAGAGAGCTCGAGAGGAGATTTCATAGAGGAAGCTGGGCAGGACCAGGAAAGAGCTTTGTCTATGCATCTGTCTGGGGCTTGGCTGCTCTCACCTGTGGCATGCTCCCTGGGGTGCCCCCTCTCTGCACAGCGGGCAGAGCCTAGTTGGCATGGCTTGTCAGTCCCTCTTGTCAGAGCCCAGCAATCTCTATATGTGGGTAGTGTTCATCTTATAGTTGGCCTATATTCTAGGAATGGGATTCTAAGTCCGTTTTCTAAAAGTGATGAGAATCCCTGCTGTCTCAATGCTTACTGCAGAACCGACAAGGGTCCTCCCCATTCCACCTGCACAAATATAGTTTTGGAGGAACAGGGTTACCTCATCTTCTGAGAAGCACACCATAAGCAAATATCTGAAGCTTGGGAATTTTAGTTGCAAGAAATAACACTACTTCTTTGTGGAAACATAGCTTTGTCCATGACACTAAGCTGAGGAGCTTGAAGAAATCTGACATTCAATTCTTGTGGCTCCTTTACTTTTGCTTTCTTAAAAAAACTCCTTACCCCATCTCTTGTTTGCAGGAGAGAACTATTATAGGTCTAAACACAAGCTAACTGGTCTAATGTCTTTTTCGCCTAGCCTGTGTGACACCACAGTCATGGGGTTGGCAAAACCTAGGGACCTGTTGGCAGTGAGAAAGGGAGGGACGCGTGATGAGAGGTTGCACCCAAAACACTCCTTTCTCCTATATTATTTTGGTTTTTGTTGCCTTGGCTGAAGTGTCTTCAGGAGGGAAACCAGATTCCATGGAATTAGAACATTTGCTTTGTCTTCTTCCTACAGCCATAGCAGTTTTGCCCAGAGAACTCCAGTTCAACTCCCCACTTTCACGAGAGGAAAACTCTCCACCACAGGATGATGTGAATGGTTCTGGACAAATCAGGGGCACAGCGCTAGCCAGTTGTCTGTTCTCACATGCCACGCTGCCGGTGACCTTCCTCCGTGACTCCGCTCTGTCAGTGGAGCTTTGGGTCTAATAGTTCGCTGTGCTGTGAAAATGGCCATCGTGCATATGCTGAAACTCTATTTCAAGTTCAATTTGGCAACAATCTTGAAGACCTTAACTGAAATAGTACTATTAAGCGAGGCTCAACTCTCGCCATCCATCACATTTGAAGCTTTTTCATTATGGCTACTACTGAACTTTATTCAGGAAACCTAATCAGCAATAAAGAACCTGACTGATCAGTGGAATATGAATTTTACTGCTGTGTGGAGACATGGTTTTATTGTGCCGTCAGGGAAAATGAGATCTAATTGGGGAATGAGTGACTTATAATCCTCTCTGCATCATTCCTGCTATCCATTAAGGCACCAAGCCAAAGACTGCTTCCTCTTAGACTCAGTCTGATTTTGAAACTTTTCCTGGATTTCTTGTTTCCCTTAGATCGTAGATCCGACATAAACTTAATGCATCTAGCATACATTTTGGCTCCTTAACAGTTCCTGAAAAATTCCACTCTGTTTTTTTTGGATGCAGGTTGTGAAAAGAACCCCCCCCCCAAAAAAAAAAAAGAGAGAGAGAGAGAGAGAGAGAGAGGGAGAGTAAAGAGAAAAGAAAGAAAGAAAAAGAAGGGAAGAAAGTGCATTTACATTGCCAATTCAGATTGCGAGGCTGGGACCATATACATGGAAGGGAGACATGAATCAGTAATTCAATGCTAACAATGTAATTTTACTTCAATTATGTGATTTTTTTTAAAGCTGGAGCAGAGCTGGCTCCCAGATGATGACTCCAACTTCTCCTTGTCCTGAGAGCTTGGAGGTTGTTTTTGTTGTTGTTATTGTTTTTAAAAGCTTTATTTATTTATTTGACAGACAGAGATCACAAGTAGGCAGAGAGGCAGGCAGAGAAAGGGAGAAGCAGGCTCCTTGCTGAGCAGAGAGCCCGATTGGGGCTCGATCCCAGGGCCCTGAGATCATGACCTGAGCCGAAGGCAGAGGCTTAGCCCACTGAGCCACCCAGGTGCCCCGAGCTTGGAGGTTGTTGACTGAGCCTCCGCTCTCTCTGTACATAGGGCATTGGTGCCATAGGCATGAAGAGTGGTGGGAAACTGATGGTCTATTTCCAGCACTCTGCGCTCCCATATCAAAGCAGATGTGCTCCTGGGCAGGGCAGGATTATCAGAGCATCCCTTTCCTCTGATGGCTTCCTTCACAGTTCATCTAAGTCCACTTCTTCTCATACCAGTGGGCCAGAAAATCAGGCTCATTTCTTTTGGAGCTAGTGGTTTCCCACTGCATTGACATATGCTATGTTAGGTTGCATTTTGCATCAAGATATTTCTAAACATGGTACCCTTATTCATGGGTTTATCTGTTGCAAAAGTAGAGTGGCCGCCTCATATTGATGGAAATCATTGCTGAGATGGACAAAGCCTGATTTCAAATTTTGAAAGATAAACTTGCAAAAATCTTTGGCTAGGAGAGTAGTGTTTTTCTTCTGATCTGGAACAGCAGGTTTTTTATTTTTTAAAAATTTTTATTTGTTTATTTGACAGAGAGAGAGAGAGAGAGAGATCACAAGTAGGCAGAGAGGCAGGTGGGGGGGGGGAAGCAGGCTCCCCGCTGAGCGGAGAGCCTGATGTGGGGCTTGATCCCAGGACCCTGGGAGCATGACCTGAGTCGAAGGCAGAGGCTTTAACCCACTGAGCCACCCAGGTGCCCCTGGAACAGCAGGTTTTTTAAACCAAGTGGGAAAAAAAGAGAAAGGAGAGACTTCCAAGTGCAGCTGGAGAAGGAGCAGATTAGTTTTACATGATCAGAATGCAGAGAGAACCTCTAAGAACAGACATGGTCACCCCCAGGGCTTTCGAAGTTACCTGAAGCCAAGTGGAAAACAAGGCCCTTCTTATTTAGAACATGCACTTAAACATCTTCTAATGGAGTAAACAGGCCGGAGCATTTTAGCTTTTTTGCCAAACAACAGTAAATAAACATACCCATACCCAACTCTGCAACCCGAGCTGATTTCCCAATCTGACGTGTACCTTTGGAAATGTCAAAGGGATCCCCACAAAATGTGGTAATGAGAGTGAAATCCAAATGAAATAGCAAGTATGGGAAAACAAATGCAAGCAGTGAGACATTCAACGAATGGAAAGTGCTTCATGCATATCTTTCATGAAGTTAGAACTGTGGACTAAAATTAGAGCTGGATGGAGCTAAACCACATGCTTTGTAAGATTTTTGATATCATGTGATCTCTGTGTATGTGGCTATAAAAACAGCAATCAAAGCAATAAAAAAAAAAAACAGGGGCACCTGGGTGGCTCAGCGGGTTAAAGCCACTGCCTTCGGCTCGGGTCATGATCCCAGGGTCCTGGGATCGAGCCCCGCATCGGGCTCTCTGCTCTGCAGACAGCCTGCTTCCTCCTCTCTCTCTGCCTCTCTGCCTACTTGTGATCTGTCTGTCAAATAAATAAATAAAATCTTTAAAAACAAACAAACAAACAAACAAAAAACCATTCCCCTCCTTCTGTAGAATCACACTAGATGTTTTAAAAAATAAAAAAAAACTGTACAATCAAACTAAACAAAGCCACAAGGATTGAGAAATATCATCCTAGGGATAAGAATTTTTTTTTTTTACTAGGAATTAGTAGTAGAGAAATAAACTGGAAAATAAGGCAACTCCCGTTGAAAACTCCTTTCGGGGGTTAGAAGAATTTAGCTCCAGCTCTACTCAATAAGTTATTTCACAATCTTTGTATGTCATTTAATCTGTTTAAGTCCAAGGTCTTTTTTTATCTATGAAATGAGGGCATTGGACCTAGTGGCTTCCGGCTCTAGTATTTCTATAATTTTTGACATATTACATCAGACAAACATTGGCTCAAATTTAGTGAAACTGAAAGAAAAACATTTTAGGAGATTGAGGCAGGGAAGTTGGCCTAATTTAGTCAGGAATCTACCCTAACATTATACATAATTTTTTAAAGTGTAAGCTAAAAACTCTTGAAGAGTAAAGATGTTGTTAGAAATTAAGTTTAATTAACAAATTAAGTGTACATTAATTATGAATTAACTTTTTGTGTCCTGGTATAAGTGGACTATCACCTGATCAAACAATACTCCACATGCTCATAAATATTAAATGGGAGAACTACTTTCTTCAAACATACCAAAGAAGAATCAAAAGAACATCCAAAGCTAAGTAGATAATACTGTCCATTCCCCTGGGTCTCCATTGTCATACACAACTGAGGGTTTAGGGTAAAAAGGAATTCCAGTTTCTGTTGTGAAGTATGTTTCTTCAAAGATATCTTAATTTAAAGTAAGCTTAACAAAAAAGATGAAGGAAACAAAAAGCAAGCATGGGATTTTTTTTTTTAAGGACAGTAAAAATGTCCCAATTATTAACTTCTCTGACACTGAATGCTATTATTTCAAACCCTTAATTTCAATATTTGCTCTTTTGGCATATATGAGAAACACTGATATTAAATAATTTTCCACCTGAAGGTTTTCACCTTCCCTCTTTAGTGAACTGGACTGGAAATGTGGGAATTTTGGTCACCTTTTGTTTCTTCCTTAAAATCAGAGAATAAATTTTAACTTTAGTTGTGTCCTTACACGTTTTTCTTAAGCATATGAAAAACTTCCCGGCCTTGTCTTCTGTCCAGGAGAAGCACTTTCCTTCTGTTGTTTTTGGTTTCTGTTTTTTGTTCTTCCCAAGTGCAGGAAGATCCACTGTTACCGCAATGCTAGAGTTTCTCTACTGCTGGTGGAGTAACTGATCTGATAGGCAACTTTGGAGAGATCTAGACTTTTCCTGTTCATTCTCTCTTGATCGCAAGCTTGACTAGAGAAGGCAGACATGTGTCTCTGGTCTGTCAAGCTTCCAGTGTTATGGGAACTGCCTGTGCCTGGGTAGAGATGTCTGTTTAAACTGGGATTCAATTTTAGGAAGCTCACTTTCCTTCAGATTTAAGCCACAGCCTTTAGTCTAAAGTTGGTCCATAATAAAGATAATAATTGGGCTCTCATCTACCTTACTCTTTGGTCTTATTTCTTAGTTGGTTAAGAAGATAGTAGATATTTTAAAATATTGGGCCCCCTTAAAGAGTCCTTAAAATGTCTACATGCTTTTTCATAAAAAATATGAAAATAGGAAAGATGAAAAAGTCTTATTAGATATCCAATTGTAATCTTTATGGCTGTACTGGGAATACAGAATTAGTCCTCCAGGATACAAATCATTAAATAATAGGCTTTCAAGGACCAAGAAAGGACATTTGTCTCTCTATTGATTGTCCTCAGATAATGCAATTTAGAAAATATGAGTTACGGGATCAGGAGACTTGAGTTTAAATCCTGACTCTATTACTTACTAATTGTATGGTGTTGGAGATTTCTCTTAATCTGACTTTCAGTTTTCAACAGCAAAAGGAGAAGATGGATAACCAATCCATTATTAAAAGAACACATATGGGGGTGCCTGGGTGGCTCAATCGTTGTGCGTCTGCCTTTGGCTCAGGTCTTGATTCCAGGGTCCCGGGATCGAGCCCTGCATCGGGCTTCCTACCCAGTGGGAAGCCTGCTTCTCCCTTTTCCACTCCCTCTACTTGTATTCCCTCTTTCACTGTCTCTGTCTCTGTCAAATAAATAAATAAAATCTTTTTAAAAAATTAAAATAAAAAAGAACACATATGAAGATCTTAATAAACATTCACCTAACATCCTCCTCCCTGCACTCCTTTTCAGCAAATAAATTGTATAAAATTTATTTATAAATTGTTGATACTATTTTGGCAAACAATTTATAATGGAAACATTCTTGGGAATGATATATAATATGGCAAAATATGAAAACGGGAAAATATTTACACAATATGTATAGGTATAAAAAACCAGAAGTTTGTCTAGATTAATTGAAGGAGTTATCCTACTTTTCTTAATAAAATTGCAAACAGTACAAACAAAAGTCATCTCCAAACTTAATTCTTATAGAAAAAGCTGGTTAGAATTCTGCTTTCAAGTGCACAAGCTCTTTGATGTTCAAAGACCCCTTACAATTAAAGAGTGTTCTTTCTGTGACCATCTTGTTCATTAGAATACTTCGAAGGACTTGAGGTCCCCTGAAGGGACTGCTGAGATGATCTAAACCAGTCTTCAAAAATCCCTAGTTCTCTAACCCTTAGAAAAGCTAGTTTCTTACGGGAAACTGGATCCTTTCTATTTGCTTAAATTCAGAGGTGCTCAACTTTGCTGTGCATCAGAAATACAGATCTTTCTTTAAAATACAAAGCACCAGGGATTCTGTTTCAGACATTCTGGGATAGGGTACAGGTATGGGTAATTTTTAAAAAATTCTCTACAGGTAATTCTGAGAAATAAATATTGAGAACCACTGCTGGGAAGTCTTCAGTCCCTATTGGATGGGTTCAAGGAAGTCCCGGAAAATCACACAGTGATTATCAAACAGTGTCCCGAATTCTTGAAGGAACACCGAATGAATCTTACTTGACTGCTTTCTAGGAGGTGTTCTCTAAGTCTCCCTGCTCTCTCTGCATAGGCCAGGGCACACTGGGGTACATTTTCCCTATCTTGTGTCCGAGAGGCTAATCCAGAACTTTTTTTTTTTTTTTAATTTTTCTGGTGTGTGAAGAGTAACCTAATTGTAACTTGAGTTGATTCACTTCTTTGATTCTATTAGTCAGCATTGCTTAACATCTTTTTTTCCTGAAACTTAGCAAAATGTTACATGGGAACTCAAGGATTCCATAATATCCATTAATATCCATTCTTTCCATCATGGACACGGCTTTGTCTCTTATGCCCACCTTGTCTACTTTGCACCTGGGTAAAATTTAGTTGGGGGTGTGGAGCAATCTCTCCAGATTCAATTTGTATCCTATAGGATTCAGACCTACAAGGCATTTACCTAACTGAAAAAAAAAAATCAATTAATGAAACAACACATTTGGTGTGCTCAGGGATGGGTTTGGATGCTGACTGGTGGTTTGGATCAAGGGGAGATACTGAAGATTCGCTTTTCAGGGGAGGATGTGGTTGCCTCATCCTGCTGCGGAGTGTATTCTGAAATACACCCTTCTAGGAGGTGCTTTCTCCAGGCAGACATGATTAACTGAGCAAGATTGTTCTCTGTTGTGGTTTTGGAAGAACAACTGGGTAAGGTCACTGTATTTAAAGAGCACATTTGTTTGGTCTAAATACCAGTGTCTGTCTATAACTAGACCCACAGTTTAGATCAGTAGTTTATTTAATTTCTGATTTAGACTCATGCTCTGACTCTTAGAGAAAACTATGCCTGGGAAGCAGAAAATTACTGGAGCTTCCAACATTCCCAAAAACCTTTCAGCAACAGAGGATTTCTACTTCTTTAGCACATGACTTTAGAGAAACCACAAAGCTTGAAAATACTAATTTTTTCATTAAAGTACCAGAAAATCCAAACCAAGAGCTTTAAACAGTGGTTTTTCACATACTATTAATAGCTCCAAAATAAGCAACTTTTGGAATCAGGATGAAAGCTAATTATAGAACTTCTCTGCCATAGCTGTTTCTATTTACATCTTCAAAACCACAGAAGCAAATACTCTAGACTTTCCTAACACATCAGCATCTTGCCCTTCTCTTAAGTTTCTGACTCCTTTGAAGCTACTCTTAAAGCCTTTCCTTGAAAACACATTGTGGTTGAATATTCCCAGTTGAAGGACAAATTCAGTTTACAGTTTTTAGTCCAAGGGAAGTATTCTTTTCTTAAAATACTGAATCTCAAGATGCTTACTCTCAAAGTAGACAAAAGATCAAAGCTGTTGTACACAGGGTGCCTATTATCCAGGCTGTTTTGTATGCGTTTAATCCTTTGGTGATTCTTTGTTTCATCAACAGCAACGCAACACAGAAGAAGCATAGTCAAGAACGTGAAATATCTGCTAGGTAGTGATCTTTTTTTACCACCAAAATACAAGTGTAACATTTGGGCTGATTCTTAAGAAAAAGAAAAATTTGAAAGTGAAAGTAACTGTCCGGGGCAGAAATTTTAAGATATTGCAAAGTCTAGCAGAATTGGATGTTTTGTTTTCAGTCTTAGTCAGAAGGCTTCGTAGCCAACTTACACGGTGGCAACTGACTCGGTTGGCCTGGAGAGTCAGCCGATTATGAAAGTCATTCTCTCCAGAACTGGGCCCCACAGACACACCCAACTGACCCTGAATTAATCAGTACCCATCTACACCAGTCTTGACTGCACATTAGAATCACCTGGGGAGCATTTAACAATC
>RCUC01114247.1:0-12274 GCA_003697995.1 Taxidea taxus jeffersonii | reverse complement strand
AAAAAAAAAAAAATCCTCAAAATCTAACGCTTTGGGGTCTTTTTTTTTTTTTACAGTTCACAAAGAGGCATCACATTCATTTTCTAAAGTGATCCTTGAAATAATCTTAAAAGCTAGAGACGTATGCTATTTAATGATATTAAATCAAAATGATTTGATATCATTTTGCAGAAGATTTAGGCTCAGAAAGTTAAGTGGCACACAGGTAGCAGTTAATCACATATGAAAAAACTCAGGTCTGCTTTCGAGGCAATTAAAAGAGCAGACACAAAACTCTTCCAACTGAAAGACTTCTACCTATAGTTTCTTTATTCATTATTGCAAATCTCTAAAGACTTTAAACATCCTTCGGATATCCCAACAATTACTTATTAAACTACAGTTGCTAAACAACAATTATTTGTAGCAAGCAAATGCGTGACGAGGAAGCTTGTGCACGCGTGTGTGTCTTCCACTTCAGCCCCGCTCAAAGAAGTATGCTAGGAAATTAACCGCCTCCTTTGGTTGCCTCTCCTCAAACATCCTCTTTTCCGCTAAAAAGCCCAGGGTAGAATGCGAGACTGCATTACTTTCAGTCAAAGGGGGAGAAGCCTAGGGAGAAAGAATCTACTTCTTGGAAGGCTGAAGCAGCTGGCTTCCTTGGGAGAAGAGAAGAGGTGGACATTCACGCCAGTGTCACTCCCAACCCCACACGATCACTGCTTGGCGCCCCCCCACCCCGTCCCTTTCCGCACCTATTCCCTCGCTGCTCCCATTCACCCCGGGGACAGCGGGCAGGTGGGTCGGGAGAAAGGAAAAGTGAGCTCTCCAGTTCAAGACAGGAGGAAAGGCCAGGGACCACAAAGAACGTACCTAGTGGTGTGTATAAAAAGGAAGTCCCCCAAATAGGCGACTCCAGGGCGCTCCCGAGGGGCCAGTCCAGCTCCCACGACAAGCATAGACTCTTTAACTCCCCGCTTCCGCGCTGTCTTAGGCCAACCAGGGCACGGGCCCTGCGGGGAACTGGCCAATCGCGTCGAACCGCTGTCCGCGAACCAACCAATGGCATCGAGGCCGCGTAGTGGTTCGAATGGCAACTCCTCGCTTCGCATTCCGCGCTGAGTAACGAGGCTCCAAATTTAAATCAACGCAGCCTCACGCTGGCGACGAGCGCGAGGGGCGGAGCCTGCTCGGCGTGAGCGGGGGACGCGTGGTGTGATTGCCCAGGAGAAAGGAAGGCGCTCCAGTTCCGGGTCAGGCCCTTCTCCCGCCTCCTCAGCCTCCGCCATGGCGAGTAGCAGCGGTGCCGGCGCGGCGGCTGCCGCGGCGGCGAATCTGAACGCGGTGAGGGAGACCATGGACGGTGAGTGCCTGTTTCTCCCCCTTTACCTTGTCTCCGTGTCCCGCAGCCAGGGCGCCCAGGGCGGCGGTAAGCCAAGAATGACTTGAGGTACACTTCCTGCCCCGAAGGGCATCGTTGGGGGTCCTCCCACGGGACCCGCCAGGACCGTAGTGCTGATGATCCCATCCTTTGAGAGTTGTCTCTTCGCTCTTGCGTACTTTGTCGCGCGCACGACGTTCCAGCCCCCACGTCAGCCGGGCGCGCGCCTCGTGCCTACTGCGCGGAACCCGCGCGTCTCCGGCTCCCCGCGCGCCACGCCCCTCGGCCGCGGCGGAGCCCGGGCGTCTTTTTCTGGGGGCTCGGTTTCAGGTGCCGCGGGGCGCCCGATGCAGAGAGCCCCTTTTTCTCCCTGTCCCGAGCGGGAACCATCCTCAAGACTGTAAGCCTCGTGCGGACCGTAGCCTCGTGTGTCTGGTCGCCTCTGTGTCCTTTGTGTCTGGCCCTAAAGTAGGCTTTTTTGAAATAAGCGGCGAGTGAGCAGGTCGCCCCGTT
This sequence comes from Taxidea taxus jeffersonii, assembly GCA_003697995.1. Taxonomy (NCBI): domain Eukaryota; kingdom Metazoa; phylum Chordata; class Mammalia; order Carnivora; family Mustelidae; genus Taxidea; species Taxidea taxus. Next base: position 10,401 of record RCUC01114247.1, on the reverse strand, counting down.
TGCGGAATTGCTCCATTTCGTCTTGGAGCCCGTGACGCCGGCGTCTGAGGCTGTAGGTGTATTTACCTGTGTTCGCGCCCCAAGGGTCGCGGGTGTCAAGCCTGCGCACACGTGCTGGAAGACAAAGTGTCTTGGAGTTACCCTCTCTCTACTCTGATGCCGGGATCCGCCACTTTCTACTCCTGGGGGTGAGTTTGGACAAGCTACTACGACTACTCCAGTGAGCCTGTGTCTTTCTTTTCTATAAAATGAGGTCACTTCCTCCTAAGGTTCTTGTGGATATTTAAGACCAGGTAAAGGCATATCGAAGGTAATGAATCAAACGATAGTTACTATTACCTTTGTGTTATATTACATGTACGTCCCACTTGCAGACTCCTTTGTCTCCATTTTATTCACATCCACTTATATGTTTGATGGGTGTTAAATATTGCCTTTTTTTTTTTGCATTTTCCGGGGGATATTGACATTAGTCTCCATCTCTATTGAAACGTAACTGCAATTCTCACTCGGTAGTGTCGGTCTCCCTGCTCTGCCTCCGGGTCTATTTCACTGTAGGCTCCACTTACTGATTCAGCCACTTCTTATGGGGCTTCCAGTAAGACTTTTGTTTTTTTCTGCAAGGATTGGTGTTTTCTTTTTCGAGGCCTACTTATATTACTGGGACATTTGCATCTCATTTCTTACATACCAAGTATCTATTTTGCTGTTTATCCAAAAAGTAGAATTTAATTGTTTAGCTATTTTATTAGTTTTAGAAGGGGTGCAGAGCAGAGGGAGAGGGACAAGCGGACTCCTCCCTTAGGGGGCGGGACTCCATCCTACCTCCTTGAGATATGACCTGAGCCGAAATCAGGAGTTGGATGCTCAACCGACGGAACCACCAAGACGCCCCAGATTTTATTCTTAACACCATGTTAAGCCTGTTTCTCATTCCTTCTTGATGCACCACATTATACGTTTCCCCAGTATCTGAAAGCAGAGCATTTCCATGAAATCTTTCCTAAAGCCAAAATGGTGTATAGTGAAGCAGTTAGTATTGATTTATATGGAAAAATTTTTGAGTGTTCTCAGACGGAAAAAATAACCTTTCTTAGGCTTTTCTGATGTCTTAGGACATATCTTGTTAACAGATGCACAAAATAAATAGAGATAAAGCACAGATGCTCCCAGACACAGTTCAAAGCTCTGGCAGCTTGATGGTGAGATGTTCAATGTCGTTCCTGGGGAAGGAGCTTGGCACTGACACTCTAAGTGCTGTGGTCATGCCCTGTAATGGCTTACTACAAACAAACACTGAACACTATTTTCATTTTTGCCTTTTTTTCATAAAAGTGAAAACTCGGATTGCTTTTAGAGCAAAAATAGCTATTAATATAAGTCTTCTGGAAAAGCATAGTGGAGTCTCAAGACACACTTTCAAAAAGTGAATGATGGTTGTATTGACTTACACCTTTGCTTAGAAACCAGTGTTTGTTTGTTTGTTTTAAACGAATGGAGAGTATGAGGCCTTACTCTGTCAGGTTATGTTAGCTATGCTTAGGTTCCTTATTTATATGGCCATAGGATCTCATTTGGATGGAGACTCCCATTTTATCTCTGATGGAACTATTGATGTACAAATGAGAACTGATTGTATTGGTTGGATCAGGATTTTTACTGAGAGAACTGTGTGTAAAATGAAGATTATTGAGTGTAAGAACATGACAAAGTGAAGAAATAACAGATTTTTTAAAAAAAATTCAATGAGAGGCTGTGTTTCTTAGAGAACACTGCTCCTCTACCACACAGTTCACCCACAAATCTCAAGATAGGAAGGCCCCAGTTGGCAATGAATCATCATTTGTTAAATGTGGCAGCTAGGAACTATCATGTTCATTAGAATTCTGAACTTATAGAAAATCCCTGCTATCATGCAATAGTTGGAGTCCAGGACACTCATATAAAATGGGAAGTTGAATTACTCCAAAGTTAATGGAAAAGAACGTGTTCCGTGTTGTCTGTGATAATTGAGGCCCAAAGGTAAACAGAGAAGCACACTGTAAATAATTGACCATACACTGAACTGGAAAAATTCTAAATGTTGTCATTTTATTTTATTTATTTTTTGAAGATTTTATTTATTTATTTATTAGCACATGCACAGCTGTGCATTAGTGGGGTGATGCACAGAGGGAGAGGCAGAATCCCTGTTGGGCGTGGATTCCCTTCTCTGGTGAATCCCGGAATCTTGAGATCATGGCCTGAGCTGAGATCATGGCCTGAGCCTAAAGTCAGATGCTTAAGCAACCGAGCCACCCAGGCGTCCCCATGTTATCATTTTATAGTCCCAAGTTCCTCCACATTCATTCCCAGAAATAAAACTTCAGCTTGGCCAAGGGGCTAGACAGAACTACCCAAATAACATTATAATTTGAAATTTTGTTAATGTGGGGTTTCATTCTATTTAAATCTAGCCATGAGAGTCAAAACTTTGAGCTTGACTATGCACTTTCAAGACCTAGTATATTTCTTCTCATCTTCTTCCTACTTCTCTCCCATCAGTACTAGAGTCGGCTAACAGTAATTTAATCTTTTTTGTTTTAAAAGATTTTTATTTATTTCAGAGGAAGGGAAAGGGTGAGTGAGCACAAGCATAAGTGGGGTGAGTGGCAGAGGGAGAAGCCGATAGGCCCCTGGGCTGGGAACTCGATGCAGGGCTCGATCCCAATCATGACCCAAGCCGAAGGCAGATGCTTAACTGACTGAGCCACCCAGGTGCCCCAGTAATTAAATCTTTTAATGGATCTGAATGATTTCAGGGTTGTAGAACTCAGCTATAAACACTTATATTTTTGTTGTGAAATGAAAGCATTTTGATAATCATATTTCAAAAGTAGGTAGACTTTTTAATATATTTGTGTGGCTCAGTCTGAAAGGAACCTGACTGATCCTGGCCCTGATTTAGTATAAGCTCTTGTATCAATCTCGCACTCTCATTTTTTGATCCTCAACATTCTCTTCCAGATTCCTTCTTTAAAATGTTGGTCTTTTCTACTACCTCTCTCTCTCTTCTCCAGTGTACTCACTTGCCTCTTTTTGCTTTTCAAGGTTTTGAAATTTTAGATACTATATTGATAGTTTCATACTTTGTTATTTTTGTATATTTTAAAATTTTCCTTATGCCTCCAATTACTACTAGTAATTATGTTCTTTATAATTGTAATAAAAATGAATCTCTTCCTTACCAGAGGGTTTCAGTGTAGTGCTACTTTATTATATATCAGGTAGTAAGCTAGAAGAAGGAGTTAAGAGACTTCACAGTGTATAAGGTGGTGTCAGTGAAACAAATGTATGGTCCCTAGGCTGTCAGTCTAGTTACTCATGGGGGAAGGAAAACTAGGAATCTTTATTGCTCTCTTTTACCTCCCCTACCTTCTGTTTCTCACTAAGCCCTTTCAGTTCTTCCTTCATCTCAGATTTGACCACTTGTCCTAATCTTTCCTGTCCATGCCATCTACTTCTCTATCCCCAAGATGGCAGTAACTTAACTGGACTCCCTCTCCGTGGGTTTTCTGTCTCTTTCCAAGATCCATACCCTATTATGCAGCCAGAGTCTTTTAAAAATGAAAATCTGATTGTCATACTCCTGTTTTTATATTTGTTAATTAGCTTCCCAAAGTTCTGAAATCTTTAATAGAGCCTTAGTGGGTGTTTGTGTCTGCCTTTTCTCATATTTTACACTTATGCTCCTCCTGTAATTACATTGCCTTTACATGAAGAACCTTTCGGATCTATGAAAGGTTCTTTACCAAGTTCTCTTTAGTCAGGGAACTTTTGCCCAAACTTTTTTTTCCTCTCACTCTCTTAGCACTTCTTCCTACCTCTGCATTAGTTAGGTTGATTTCTCGTCACTCTTGAACTGTAAGCTTACTTGTCACTTCTTTACACAAGTCTTGCCTAAACACTGTCTTTCACAACTGCATAAGACACCCTTCTAATTTGTTTTGGAGGTGTGCTTTTCTTGTCCCTCTTTACCATTTAACTAGGATCAGTTATTAATATCTGTCTCTTGTAGAATGTAATTCCATGAGGATTGGGACTATATCTATCTTTTCCACAAGTATATTTCCAGCAGTAATGTAGTAGGCACAGAATACACCTAAGAATCCATTATACAGTAGGCACTGCAAAAGTACTTATTATAGATGGCTTCTGAAGTTAGGAGGCAAAGATCAACATACATTTTATAAGAAAGCTTTGAGGAAGGAAATACTCATCCTGAGATGGACCTGAAAGAGAGCATGGAGTTACATGGAGAGAAGAGAAAAGGCACAGGAGAAAAGCATGAACTAAGGCATGAAGTCAGGAATAAGCAGAGCTTTGATAGATGGGGGTCTACCGTGAAGAAAAAGCTGGAGAGGAGAATTTTAGCAACAGATAATGGTGATGCTGATGATGGTGGTAATGTTGGAGATTTGGAGCAGGGTCAGAGAGTACATGTTTTCGTTTGCAGCTGCATAACAAACCATCCCAGACTTACTGGCATAAAACAACAATTACTTGTCTCTCACGGTTCTGGGTTGGCCAGGCTTATCGGGGTAATTCTCATAGAGGGCCTCTAATGCATTGCAGTTAGTGCAGACTCTAGAGTCATCCGAAAGCTTCCTCACTCACAATCTTCTAGGTGACATGCCTGTTAGCTGAGCCTGCAGCAGGGGCTGTTGTCTGGAACATGTGGGTTTCTTCCCACTTGGTGGCTGGGTTGCAAGGGAGAGTGCCTCAAGAGAGAGCCAGGAGGAAACGCTTATCGCCTTTTTAAGTTCAGAAGTCATGCAGTGTCACTATTGGGGGATGCAGCTGTGAGCCCTGAGCATACCTGTGCGTTCTTGCTCAACAGGCCAAGAAGGCAAGGCCCTGACTGCTCTTTCTTCCTGCTCTTTCTCAGTGGTCTATTACAGTGAACAACTTGAGGGATAAGGTAACATCTACTTCCATATAAAGAGCAAGTTTGCTAACTGCTGACTTTAAAAGTAGGGATTTCCCAGGCTCACTGTTCTTCAGCTGTGAATACAGTCTGTCAATATAATGTGTTCTTTCACTCATGTCAAAGGGAAAAAGCTACCTGGTTATTTCAGTGTTTGATGAAAAGGTATTCATAAGACTCAGTACTTTTTCTTTAATTTTAAAGTCTTAGCAAAAGACAACAATACATTGTTAACATGCCAGAGGATAGCTGTATGAAATTACCGTCATACTTAACGTTAGTGTTAAAAGCATTACAAATAGGGGCGCCTGGGTGGCTCAGTGGGTTAAAGCCTCTGCCTTCGGCTCAGGTCATGATCTCGGGGTCCTGGGATCGAGTCCCGCATCGGGCTCTCTGCTCGGCAGGGAGCCTGCTTCCCTTCCTCTCTCTCTGCCTGCCTCTCTGTCTACTTGTGATCTCTGTCTGTCAAATAAATAAATAAAATCTTTAAAAAAAAAAAGGCATTACAAATTAGAAATGCTTGCTTTCACTGAATTTTTTCTAACCACTGATATGAAAGTTTAAGCAAATAATGCAGGATAAGAAAAGGAAAAGACTGTTAGGAAGGGCATGAAACTATTATTTATAGGTAAAATGATTAATTAGAAAACTTCAGTAGAATTTGTTAAGGTGGCTGGCTACAAAATAAAAATAAGTCATATTCTAGAACATTTATGCTTATCACCTAGAATATACCAAAGCAAGGTAGAATGCATTTGTGAAGACAAAATTAAAAATTAAAGAAATTGGTGGTTCACTACCAAAATTGATGATGATGCAGCACTTGGCTAAAACTTTCTGCTCAAAGCATATAAAAATGACAGGAAATAATACTAAAATGCCGTTATTGTCACAGCCATGTTCAAAAATAAGAAAGGGAAATCTCCTGTTTAGAAGGAGAGAGGTTTCCCCCCAAAGAGGAACAGATGGGAACCACAGCAGGAGACTGGGAATGGAGGCTGACAAAGCACATTGCCCTGCCTGACTGAAGCTGGGGCCAGAAATGTGCCATCTGCCATGGCCAGGAATTGGGAAGTACCGTCCGTATGTCTGGCTCTGGAGCCAGTGCACTTCCACTGGGTCTGTCTGTGCCAGAGGCCGGAGGCCAGTGTGAGACTGCCCATCCAAGGATGCTTCACCCATTCAGAACATCAAGAAAAATCTCCCATTGAAGATGAGCTTCCAGGCAAAAATCACTAAGTACCTAAAATAGATGAAAAACAAACAACTCACATGAGAACTGAAAAAAAGAAAAGGTAGTAATAATAATTCTTTCTTTTTGCACTAGATGTCAATGGACACAGCATTTTGAGTGTGTGTTATAATCCTCACAATGATCCTGTAAAATAAGTACTATTACTCCTGTTTCACAGTGTGATAAAATAAAGGCACAGAAAGTTTACCTTTTGAGACACCTGGGTGGCTCATTGGTTAAGCGTCTACCTTTAGTTCAGGTCATGATCCCAGGGTCCTGGGATTGAATCTCAAATCAGGCTCCTTGCTTAGCCGGGAGTCTGCTTCTCCCTCTGCTGGCTGCTTTCTCTTTCTTCCTGATAATTAATAAATAAAGTCTTAAAAAAAAGAAAGAAAGGTAGCCTTGCCTACTAAGTAATGAAGGTGAAATTTGAAGTCAGGTGCTGTAGAGAACAGATCCTTAACCACTCTTGGTGCTTGCTTATACTTGAAGAAACAAAACACAAATCTCAGAAATGGCCAAAGATAAGAATATAGCTTTAGTAGGTAAAGGCAGAAACAATAGCCAAAAAATAAGTGGTTATAAAAAAATATTTAACCGAAATAAGGACAAGCAATTAAGAGGGGGAGGATTAGAAATCTTAAAATAGAGTTATTGAAATAAATTCAGCAGATAACATGAACGACAGCCTGCATACAACTAAGAGCAGTATTGGTATGTCGGCATGTCAGAACTCAAGAAATGGAACAGAAAGGGCTGTCAGCTTTCAGCCAAGATGGAGTAACAAAACTGGATTTACACTTCTACCTGGAAAAAACAAAAACCCAGACAGAACAATGATTTTCAGTGCACTGGACATCAGATGGTAAAGGGCAGTGATCCCAGAGACAGTAAATGAAGAGAGCCCAATAGTTGCCTGTTCTTGGTACCTTCAGAAAGTTTCCAGGCCTCAGCACAGTTGGAGAGTGGTGTGGACCCCCAAAGTTAACAGAAGGAGTTCAGAGTCCAGGGAGACCAAAGCAGATAGAGTTTGCAGGATAGAATACCTGAGAGGAAAGAGCTTACAGAGAGAATTCTGGAGACCAGTAGGAAGGTCCCCCTCAAATACTGAGCAGAGCATTTGATTAGCACATGTGTGTGCAGAGAGTACCTACAAAGCTAGGAAAGGCATCCAAAAGAATTAGAGGGAACAGTACACAGTGCTCACCAAAGGCTGAAAATTGCTTGTATCTACCAGCCAGAATGGAAGATTTCATAATTCATGAGGCATTTAGTAGAGCATTCACGAGGATCTTGCCTCAGTGATGAGGAACAATTAGCTGTACGCTAAATAGAGCTCTGATCCTTACTATATAAATCTTAAGAGGCTCAAAAGTACCAAACATAATGAAATAATAAGATAACTGCATCTCATTACAAAGCCCAAGAATATGTGTGAAAATATTTTAAAAAGGAATATGTATAGAAATATAAAAATAGCAACTAGCAAGGTAAAATTTACAATGTCAAGCATCTAATTAAAAATTATTAAATATGCAAAGCTGGAAAATGCAACCCATGATAAAAAAATCTAGTCAGTTGAAACAGACCTGAAACTGACACAGATGTTAGAATTAGAAAGACAAGGACATTAAAACTGTACTCCTGTGTATTCAAAAAGTTAAGTATAGGCACAGAAGACATTTAAGGAAAAAAAAGAAAACCTTGAGATTTTAGAGATGAAAATGAATGTCTGATACAAAGAGGTGGGAAGGACCCATCCCATAAATATCATGGGATGTTTTTGGTTTTTTTTTTTTTTGGATGTTAGTTTTTTGAAGGAGTGAGACTTCATGTATCCTTCAATATTGTTAACTTTCCCTTCATCCCAAAATAACGTAGTTTTTATGCAATTCAAGTCAGAATCCAAATGGACTTTGTGTTTGGAATTGATCAAGATTTTTAGAGAGGGAAAGAGTCAGGGGGAGGGGCAGAGGGAGAGGGAGAAAGAGAACCTTTTTTTTTTTTAAGATTTTACCTATTTATTTGACAGAGAAAGACACAGCAAGAGACATTAAAACACAAGCAGGGGAAGTGGGAGCAGGAAAGCAGGCTTCCTGCTGAGCAGGGAGCCCAATGTGGAACTCGATCCCAGTACCCCAGGATCATGACCTGAGCCGAAGGCAGACGCTTAACGACTGAGCCACCCAGGCGTCCGAGAAAGAGAATCTTAAGAAGCCTCCACGCTCAGGGAGGAAATGCAGGGTTGGATCTCACAACACTGAGATCATAACGTGAACTGAAATCAAGATTCTGTTGCATAACCACCGGGGCCACTCAGGTGCCCCTTGATCAAGATTTTTAAGTTTGAAGAAAGAATAAAAAAAGCTTATGAAAGGAAAGATAACAAAGAATGTTTAACCTTCTGTATGTTGATAAATGTTTGTAATTAAAATTGTGGTTCTGACATAAGATAGAGATGCAACAGATCCATAGATAAATGGGAATTTACTACGTAATAAAGGTGGCATCTTAATCGAGTAGTAGGAGTGATCACTCAATAAATAGTGTTGAAGAAATGGGCTTATTTCTGGGAAGTAAAGTTTGATCCTATCTTCCACCCAAACTCTAGGGAGTTAAATGTTTATAGGCAGGCAGGAAATAAACTTTGAAGTGATGGGAGCGAATACTGGTGGATAATTGTGTAATCTTTGCATAGAGAATAACTTTCTAAGTATAATGCCAAGGGAAAGTATTACAGGAAGCCATAGATAACATGTTGACCATTGACTTTAACAAATTCTAAACATGCTCTGGGGAACAACCACCATAAAACAAAATTTAATGAAGCCGATGTATTTATATTCTGTGCTTCTCTTTGCTAGTGTTTCTTATGTCAGTTACTTTTATAAACTATAGTAAAATGAAGTATTATAAAAAATGAAGTTAAAAAATAAGTTTTCATTTTTTACTATTAGATTTTAATGGACATAATTACTTTGTCAAATTGTAGAAGATTCTAAGTACTTTTAAAGGCTTAAATATGTATATTACTGAGCAGTTCCACTTTTAGGAATTTATCCTAATGAAATGAAATGAAGTTAGCATGTACAGATGCTTATCATAGGATTATTTCAGTGGGGAAAAATGAGACCCACTTAACTCTTAAAATAGTAGGATAGTTAAGTAATGTATGTGTTTTCATAAAATGGGATGTTATGAAACTATATTACATTGTAAAAGCATACTAAAAATGGAGAAATGTTCAGAATAATCCTGATAATGATGCATATATTTAAGTAGTAAATGGTAGAATATAAATAAAAGTGTGAAAAAGCAGTTATGTGGAGGTAGGGTATAAGTATATTTCTGTATTACATGACAATTTCAAAATCTAGTGATGTGCTACTTCTTTGGTATTGTGCAGTACTGTGTGAACTAAAACCAAAGTATTGGCTTATACATTTTTTTACTGTAATTTTTTTTGAAGTTTTCTCTGTGTCTTTTTCAGTTCTGCTGGAAATTTCAAGAATTTTGAACACTGGCTTAGATATGGAAACACTCTCTATTTGTGTACGGCTTTGTGAACAAGGAATTAACCCAGAAGCTTTATCGTCGGTTATTAAGGAACTTCGCAAGGCCACTGAAGCGCTAAAGGTTAGAGATCTGTGTGTTAGTTCATTCTAAAGAAAGATTGTTTTGTTTAGAAGACAGTTAATGAGTTTATGTGAAAGATCCTACTTAAATACCATTAAACTAGCTTTTGTCACCATCAGAAATTCTGAAAACAGATCTTAGTAGCAGATATTCAGTTACAAAAATTGCTACTATCATGGACCACGTTTCCTCTTCACAGAAGTCTCCAGGTGTGTTTAGAATTTTCCTTGTCAGTAAAATTGTGTCTGTGCCCAAAAAGATTTGTTCAAAGCCAGTACCTGTGAATGTGACCTTATTTGGAAATTGTTTATCAGCAAGTATAATCAAGTTAAGATAAGATCATAATGGATGACGGATGTCCTTATAAGACAAGAGGAATTTGGACAGATACACCAAGAGAGCACCATGTGGAGACCCAGACGCAGACACTGCCTTGTGACAGTAGAGGCAGAGATTGCAGTGGTGGTCTAGGATTGCTGGCAGCCATCAGAAGCTGCAGAGAGGCAAGGATCTTTTGCTAGAGCCTTCTGACTCCGTAATTTGGAACTTTGGGCCTTTAGGACTG
>RCUC01114246.1:0-12693 GCA_003697995.1 Taxidea taxus jeffersonii | reverse complement strand
GCTAGAACATGGGTCACGGTAGGAGCTGAACCAGCCAGGGGATTTTGTGGAAGCTTCTGGCTATCCCAAGGGGATTTCCGAGGAAGGGAATAGCCCACCTGAGAAGCAGAGAGACAGGACTCTCCAGAAGTCGACCTGAATGAAAGGGGCCAGGGAGGTCCAGGAGCAGGAGGCCAGAGGCACTCCCGTGCAGCGGGCGAGGACGAAGCGGGACGGGGCAGGGCGGGGGGCCAGCGTGTGCTCCCCCCAGCCTTGGCAGAGAGCTCATGTCCCACTACGGCAGCACTGGAGAGATGCTGGCCTTTGTGGGCCTGGATGCCGAGGAAGCCTGCGGGGGACCAGAGCAGGTCAGCCCTTGCCTATTTTCCCGGCCCCACTGAAGCCTTCCTGCCCTCTGCCCCCGCCCCCGGCTCCTGGTGCAAACCTGGAAATGTGGGGAGGAGGTCCCACCACCTGGGTGAGTGGGGGCTCACAATTAGAATTAGGTTGATTTAAAGACAAGCAAGAATGGGATGTTTCCTGAATGCCTGAGTTTGTGGGCTGACATTCATATCTATTACACACAGATTCCAAAGTTTAAAAAGTGTGGAGTGCCAGAAACACAGTACATGACATGATTATTAATTACCTAATTATTTTGGTATAAAAATGCTTGGCAGGAGGAGAATAGGAAAGGTTCACCAGGGCCAGCAGGGCTTGGGGTTGGAGCCCCGGAGGGACTGTGCTTACCTTTCTTGAGCAAGGGTTCACTGGGTGTGGTGGGGAGAACAGTGGAAGATCCACCCGGACCCTGGCCTTGACCCCTCTGGTGAAACTATTCCTTGCAATTCAGCTTCCTTAGGCTACTTCTCACAGAGTGTGGCCTGCTTGACCTCCCTGGGGCTCCCTGATTTCTGCACTACGCCCCCCCCCAGCAGGAGCACTGGAGGCAGACCTGGGCCTGGGCCTGGAAGCCTCCTCAGCAGCTCGGGGCAGTTGCACTTCAGTCTTGTGAAGGAGAAAGGGGAGAGAGGGGCGCCTGCGTGGCTCAGTCCTTAAGCATCTGCCTTTGGCTCAGGTCATGATCCCAGGATCCTGGGATTGAGTCCTGCATAGGGCTCCCTCTCCCCCTCCCCAGGTTGCGTTCCCTCTCATGCTGTGTCTCTGTCAAATAAATAATAAAATCCTAAAAAAAAAAAAAAAAAGAAAGAAAGAAAGAAAAGAAAAGAGAAAGGGGAAAGAAATAGGCAGAGTCCCTGAGCCCAGAAAGCCAGTTCAGCCTAGTTAAGCAAGGGCAGCTCTCAGAAGAGAGTCAAACTTTCTCAGAGTAAAATTTCTTCTTAAGTGGCAGAGGGAATGGGCAGCCCTTGGGACACCAAGGTCTGCAGAGGGTGGCCCTTCTGGCCTCCTGGGGACCTTCCTGCACCTCCTTTCTCCTCACTGGCCTGGCTTAGAGGAGGCCCCTGGGGTCTTCGAGGCACCCAGGGCACCAGAGAGATCTCTCACAGCCCTAACATCTCCCGCTGGTGCAGGGGAAACTGAGGCCTGAGGTGGCGATTTGGGAATAAATTCAGCTAACCATGAGTGGCAACCCACGGGCCAGGCCACAAATTGTACTCTTTGTTACTGCCCTCTCGAGGCCCCTTCCCTGCCATCTTCAGAAGACGGTTCCAGGTAGGTAACGCCGCACTGCCCTGAGCAGAACTCCAAGCCCAAGGGGGTGGGTTCAGGGTGGCATGGGAGAATAATCAGTGCTGTAGAACATGAGACATGAACTTGGGCAGAACTGTGGGGATTACCTCAAATCCCACTGCTTTGTTTTAAACGCTGGCCCACCTTGAGCCAAGGTAACCAGGGGAAGGAGATGGAGGGAAAGACGGTATTTAAACACGCCAATTCCTCTGTCCTCAGTAAAACAGAAATACTTTACCAAGCGCCTGGCTCATGGTTTATCACAAGTTAAGGTGAAATGACAGCTGTGTTTAGGGAGCAGCTCCTTTGGGCAGGCCCCGGGTTTGAGAATCGTGTCGTTCCCCAAACACTCCACAAAGCGGGGACTTTTCTCTCCCCGTGGCAATGCTGAGGAAGCTGAGGCTGGCTGGGCCAGCCTTGTGACAGGAAGGGTCCTGCCAGAAAGGAGACAGCAAGAGGAGCGGGGGCAGGGGACTCAGGGAGAGGGGACAGCCAGCAGAAGGACATCAACTTCACCGCTCTCGTGATTCTGTCAAGGAGCAGATTTGGCACTGAAAGACCCTGTTAGACATTCACCAGAGACACGGTGGAGGCCCTCTGTGGCCATGCTTGATACCAGCCATGTCTGTTCCCCAGAAGTCCTAAACCGGGTCCTGGAGAAGCCACCACCAGCCCCCCCCCAATCCCAAAGAGGACCCTGAGAAGGGTACCGACCAGACTCACCCCTGCAGATGGTCCCTGCCACCCTGCCCCTCTGCTGAAACCCCTCCCTCCAAATACTTTTTGGTTTTAGACAAGTTTCCATAGCAACCCGAGTCCCTATCAGCGGAAGGTTACCATGGAGACTTCACTTGGTTCTCAGTCCGCAGCTAAGGAGGGCCCTTCTACCTTATCTGTCAAGCAAGGCTCTGGGAAACCCAGTGAGGGGAGGACGGAGGCCCTGGGGGCCTGGGCTGACCCCCCTCCAGGCCTGGCAGGGCAGCCCTGGAGCAGTTCTGGGCCCTGTCCCCGACAGGACAGAGACATGTTGGCTCTGGCTTTGCCTCCCCCTTCTTGGTTTTCCCTCCTCGGTGCTGCTGCCTGGGCTGGGTTTTCAGAGGCTGCCCCTCTAGAGCTGTTAAGCCCAGGCCCTGCTCTTCCTTCTTCGAAGAATCCCTCCTGAACTCCAGCTGGCTCAGAGACCCGACTCAACATTCTCTCAGTATTTAGACTCAGTCGACACAGTGTTCCTACAACTTAGAATCGCTGGTCCCACATCTAGGCTCTGAGCAGGGTTGGGGTCCGCCTGCTGTGCGCATCACTGTGTGCCTGGGGCTGCACCTCCACCTGTCTGAGCCCCATGCCTTCCCTTGTTGGCCCGTCTTGTCCTCCCATGGGACTGGAGACTCTCTGAAGCACGGCGGCTTCCTTGCTTTGGATTTCTGCGTCGGGCTTAGGTGAGGAAGCAGAGGCCCGGGAGTGGCCGATGGTGATGGGCTTGACATTTCTGGTTGTAAAAAGGAGGGGGAACATGAGGTCGATTCACACTTTTGGGGAGCTGACAACCCAGTCTATGGATAACGACCAGCTGCTTCACTGTTTCTCAATCTCCCTTGCAGAAACGAGAGCAGAAACGAGCAGAAACGAAATCTGATAAGCGTGTGCCTCCCACGACCATCCCTTACAAATCAACTCTCGCTTCGCTCCTATATGTCACGGCCCGCCTGTGGGGCCCTGCCTGCCCACGTGCCGGAAGTATTGGGCTCAAATCCGAAAAGCAGTCCATCAAATGCGGGGACACATTCTTACTGCGCTGGGAAAGAAATCGCGAACTTCCGTTGCATTCTCACGGAGCCTAAAACAATAAATTCGCTAAGGAACAGTGAAAGTGGTTAAGCTCACTTTTTTTTTTTTAAGCCTGCAAAAAGTGTCATGTTTAAAATTAACAGTATTTTTTTAAAAGATTTTGTTTATTTGTTCGACACAGAAATAGAGAGAGCACAAGTAGGCAGAGAGACAGGCAGAGGGAGAGGGAGAAGCAGGGTCTCCGCTGAGTAGGGATCCCGACGTGGGGCTCAATTCCAGGATCCTGGAATCATGATCTGAGCCGAAGGCAGCTTCTTAACCACCTGAGACACACAGACGTCTCGTATTTTTATTTTATTTTATTTATTTATTTTTAAAGATTTTATTTATTTATTTGACAGAGATCACAAGTAGGCAGAGAAGCAGGCAGAGGGCGGGGGGAAGCAGGCTCCCTGCTGAGCAGAGAGCCCAATGCGGGGCTCAATCCCAGGACTCTGGGATCATGACCTGAGCTGAAGGCAGAGGCTTTAACCCACTGAGCCACCCTGGCGCCCACGCCCAGGCTTTTTTTAAAGACTAGAGTCAAGCTCTTCTTTCCACTCAGAAAAATCTTACTTGCTGACTGGCCAGAGTGCAGAGCTCTGCATTTGGCTCTACCAGGCACCCCAAAAGGGCTTTCATCTCCTCCAGCACCTGAGCTGGTCGGTGTGTGACCACAGGGCAGATAAGCCTGAACGGGTCTGCCCAGCTGTGGATTCCCGGGACCCGCCTTCCAGAAGAACCTGAGTCTGGCTCTAACCACAGGGATAAGGTCTGCTGGCTTTCTTAGAGCGTTGCTGCTATCCCCTTGAGGGACCACCCTCCCTCTGTGGCACCCTGACCATCAGCAGAGCTCAGGGGTTGAGCACGCAGTGTCTAGGATTCTGTCACTTCCTATCAGTATGAACCTGAACAAGTACCTTCACCTCTCTGTACCTCAGTTTCCTGGCCCATAAAACATGAATGATGTGACAATAATACCACCTCAAAGAGTGGCTGTGAGGATTAGCTGAACTGTTACACATAAAGCGCCTAGAACAGGGCCTGGCACACAGGAAACGCTCTGCTCCCCCAAGCCGGGGTAAAGTGTCCTGACACCCAGCTCCCAGGGACCTTCTGTGCTTGGAAAGAAGATCCTTTCAGGCCAAGGCTTTTCAAATCACAGACTGCAACTATTTTGTGGATCATGGCATCAGTTCCGTGGACTGTAACCAACAATTAAAAGAGAGAGACCATATACGATAAAACAAAAATATATCAAAATCAAAATAAAATCAAATATATCGTGCATAGTCAGTATTGTCTCATAAAACTTTTGATTCCATATGTATATAACTGGATTTGCTGGAAAATGTACTTTTTTTAGATTTTATTTATTTATTTGACAGAGAACGAGTGTGCACAAGCACAAGCAGGGGGAGCAGCAAGCAGAGGGAGAGGGAGAAGCAGGCTCCCCAGTGAGCAAGGAGCCCGATGCGGGATTTGGACCCAGGACCCTGGGATCATGACCTTAGCCGAAGGCAGACGCTTAACGAAGGCAGACGCTTAACCGACTGAGCCACCCAGCTGCCCCTGGAAAATGTATTTCTAATTGGGAGTCAAGATAAAGAAATGGTTTTTAAAAAGTTTAAAATACCTGGCTTTAGGGTGTTGCCGGTTAGTGAGAACCTCAGTGGGAGTTCCTGGTTTCATTTGGAGAGAAAGTAGGGAAGGTAGAGCTGGGAGGGCTTTGGGCAGACCTAGGAGACAGGACACAGCGCACAGGGCAGATGTGGGAAAGGGCAAGATGCAGAGGCCTCAGGAGGGCAAAGACAGACTTGTATCTCTCATTTTACTCTAAGCGGAGCCTGTTCCCCACGAAGGACTGTAAAAGCCTCCTTTACAGAATTTTACCTCAAGAGAGCCCTACCTTACTGGCCAGAGGTAAAGGCAGGCACCCACAATGCGCCAGGGGCGCAGCTCCTCACGGGAACCAGCAGACAAGGGCCCCTTTGTGGGTCAGGTGTGCGGACTGGACCGCTGGGAGCCTCGGCGGGGAGACACGCGCTGCCTACAGAGGCCTTGGCCCGCCCCCCACCCGGCATGCC
Source organism: Taxidea taxus jeffersonii (assembly GCA_003697995.1). Taxonomy (NCBI): domain Eukaryota; kingdom Metazoa; phylum Chordata; class Mammalia; order Carnivora; family Mustelidae; genus Taxidea; species Taxidea taxus. The sequence continues at coordinate 7,111 of RCUC01114246.1, read as the reverse complement.
TCCCCCACCCCGCTCTGTGTCAGGTCTCCTAGGTCGCCGTCTGTCACAAGGAGTTTTCATACTCGTGACCTCATCCGGCCTCCCAACATCTCCCTGCGCCGCCGGAAATAGGATCCCCTATTTAGAAGCAGTGAGTAAACTGAGGCCCCTGGAGGCCCAAGGATTTGCTCAAGGTCATCTGACAGTTGGCCCAGCGTGTGCAGCCTCCGTTAGTCCAGCCGAGCTCCGTTTGCCCGTGCTAACCTCTACCACCCCGACGTGGAAGCAGTTGTAGATGGGGTGGGCTAGGAGGCGGGTAAGGGGGCCGGCGTCAGCTCTGAAGAGGACGCATCCCAGCCCACGTGGGGCTCCTCAGCTCAGTGCGTAAGTGGAAGGTACGAGAAGGGGAAACGCCGGCACAAGGAGATGGGATGAAACTTCAGCACTTGCTTTGATCAGGAAAGGTGATCACACCCCTAAGAACAGGGACGTTTCTGTACTCCTGCCCCCATCCCACAGCATCCAGCTCGATCCTGCACGTGTTGCCTAAGACAGTGGACCAAGTAGGCCCTTTGGAGGTCATGGGTAGCTCTCACGACTGGGCACCCTGGGGCAGAAACTACTAGCATCACAGCTGCCCTAACAGTGCCCGGGTTTGCTAACCCTGCCTCTGAGGCTGCTCGAGCCACACCACTGGTGCCACCTTCACCAAAGGCATTGCCGTCACCACCATCATCACTGTCATCAGTCATCACTGCTGCCACATCTGCCTGCTCAGGGCACTGACTGTCCCTCTCCCTTTCCTGACTTCAGTCTGTGTTTATCTCACAAGTCCTAAATTTGGCTGAGATGAGCTTATCGGGTGTTTTTTTTTTTTTTTTTTTAAGATTTTATTTATTTATTCATGAGAGACAGAGAGAGAGAGGCAGAGGGAAAAGCAGACTCCTCGATGAGCAGGGAGCCCGATGCAGGACTCGATCCCAGGACCCCGGGATCATGACTCGAGCAGAAGACAGACACTTAACCAACTGAGCCACCCAGGCGCCCTGAGCTTTTAGAAAGGCATGTCTTTAGAAAGCCATCATTACTAAAGAAACTAGAGGATTTTGTTTTTAATGTAGGTGCTTTGCACCCAAGAAACTTTTGTATTTAGGCAAAATGAAGTGCCCCTGTCCCTTCCCCCAGAACCTCCCTGGTCAGTTCTTCAGCCTCTCCCCTCGGCTCCCTCCCTGGGGCCTGCAGGAGTCCCGTTCATGGCCCTTGAGGGCCCACCATCTGCACTGCCTGGTCCCTACCTCAGGCCACTGCCGTATCAGCTGGAAGGCTCCAACCGGGGCCTTCCAGTCGGGACCCCATCACTCTTGCCTCCTCTAATTATATTCTCCCACAGCAACTTGAGCCACTCTGGAAAAACACAAACCCGATGTCACTCCTCCCACCAAAAACCTTTCCTGCCTTTCCACTGGACGCAAGAACAAAATTCAGAATCCTGACCGGAATTCTGATCGGAATCCAGGGCTGGTCCAGCACCTCCTTGCACGCCCACCTTCCTCCTCAATGACCTCGCCACTCTCCTCAAACACCTCAGCCTGCTTGTGTCTTAGACCCCGGGGCCCTGTGGAAGGCTCACTTCCATAGGGAAGCCCTCCCTGACCAGTCACTCTCATCTAAATCATCACACCCTTTCCTTTTCCTACAGAGCACTTACAGGGTGAACTAAGGATTCTCTTCTGTGATTATCCCCTAAAGTCACCAGCCCGCCCCTGCCCCCCCACCCGCAAAACTAAGTCCACCAAGAGAAGGAACGCATCCGTTCTGCTCACTGCTGTAACCTCGGAGAGTAAAACACTGCCTGGTATACAGCACACAACCAATGTGTGTCGGGGTGGTCTCCATATGTTGGTAGCGTAGGGAGGGGAGTCTGGAAAGGCTAGCAGGGCTTGCAAGGCAAGGGGACCAGGACCGTCCACCAGAGAGGCAGCTCCAAAGCCACAGCCACCCCTCCTCTCATCAGCCTTCCAAGCAGCTGGGGTAGGGGTCACGTTCACCCATCCTAGTCCCACTGCACCTCTCCCTGGAGTCTCAGTTCCCAGGGGGCTTTCATGGTGGCACCCCCCGCAGGTGAACAGTGCGGGGGGCTGCTGGGAGGGGCTTGGGCACAGGCAGAGACACACCAGGTGGAAAGCCGGGCCTGGGCTCCCTGCAGAGGCTTTGCAAGGGCCCGAGAGCGAACATCACATTTCGTCCTTAAAAAAAATCACCCCATGAAGAGGCAGTAGACGCACAGCTCATTTCCATCTGAGCATGAAGCCTGCTAAAGCCATCAGAGTAGGGGTGTTGGGGGGCTTGGGGGTGGGGGACGAGGCTGGGGGAACGCGAGCCTCCTGGCTCTGGGGCTGAAATACCAAACCCTGGTCGGCCTGTTTTTTGAGAGTGTGGCTTGGACTTCTGCAGACATGACCTCATTCCCTTGCCTCCTGCTGTTACTAGCCTCATTTTTCTGAAGAGGGAAACTGAGGCGGCCTTCCAGATCCCAGGAACACTCAGCCAGAGGAAGACATAGGCTCCACTGGTTTCAAGTGACTCGAGTTGAGACCATTGGGCCCAGAGTTTTCTGGCCTGTGAGGAGGACTCTGGTCAGTCAGACTGGCCCTTCCCATGGCTGGCGGGAGCCTCCATCCTTGCTCCTCAAGGGAATGGCATTTCCCTCCATGTGGGACATTTGCCAGAAGAGGTTCCCTCAACCAACCCCCACGACCATGGAAAGCCACCTCAGACAGCCCCTCAGGTTCCACTGAGAGATTATATGAGTCTCTGTGGGCGGGAAGAACTGTAGAGTGACTTAAAAGCATATTTATGAGGTTTAAAAGCCACAGGGAGAGGGAGGTACGTTTGTTACTTGACCCTAAAACCTTGGCAGATAGTTTTAAAAATTCATGGGTCAGGCCAACAGCGGCCATTTACTGAAGTGTGGCTGTGACAGACATCGTCCTCCTGCTCTTCCTCCTTCTCTGGGTTGACCTCCCCAAAGGAGGAGGATCACGGGGCAGCAACACAAGTTGGGAGACCCAGATTTGGGTCCTGGATCTTCCACTCACCGGCTGGGTGACCTTAGGTAAATTTTGCTTTTTGGCACCTCAGTGCTCTCAGCTGTTAAAGGGGACTGGACGATGAGGGCTGATCCCAGAGGTCCCTCTAGGTTCTGATGCTCTAGGCCTTGCCTGGGGCCCCACCCCGCCATCCTCTCTGCAGAGAGCACCTGCCGGCAGAGACATCTCATCCCACTCCTTCAAGGATCTGCTTGGGGAGCCCCATCAGAATGTCCTAACTTAAAGTCTGAGGAAGGGAACAGTGGGGGAAAGCACTAGGCCAGGAGTCAGAAGAACTCTGGGTGGCCCTAGGCTGGACCTAAGGCCTCAGTTCCCTCCTCTACAAAACGAAAGGTTTGCGCTTCCTCTCGGCTTTGACACGGTGATGTTGTGGCTTGCTGTGGAGTCAGGGGTTGGGGGATGTCCTCGGTGGTCACTCCCAACACCCCCCCACCGCCCACCAGCTGGACTGCCACTCCTGCTGAGGGAGCCTTATCTCTTGACCTTGCCTGGGAGCCTGACTTCGCGGAGAGGGAGCTGGGTGCCCTCACCTCTATTCTTGGCTCTTGCTTTTGGATTCCATCCAGAGAAATCCTGACAAGCAACATGCCAGAGGGCGGCTGCCTGCTGGCTCTGCAAGGAAGGCCAGATGGAGCCATCTACTGCCTGGCTTCCCAGAAACCCCGGAATCCTCAAACCTGCAGGCCCTCAAAATCTTTGGCCGGGAGGGAGCTGGGAATGAGAGGAGGCCAGCCCGACTGGGGCAAACGCAGAACTTCCATCAGCCCTGCTCTGCTGCCTCTTCCTTCTCCATGTTACAGGGCGGGCCATAACCTCCCAGGGAGGACCGAGCCAAGGATTTCGGGGGCCCCGGGGGTGGGCATGGACAGCGATGTCACTGGCTTCCTCCACCCACCGTGCCTGGGTCTCTTTATCATAAATGCAAGCTCTTAGAGTCTAACCTCAGTCCTTCTTGCTACTACCATTTTTCTCCTGATCTCTCCTCCGTGGATATTAAAGGACAGTTGCTCCACCGTCCTCACACACCATCCCCCACCCCATCTGTCTTTTCTCCCAGACTTATGTTTCCTACACTCAAGAGCTGCTGGAGATAATATATAATTTCTTTTATTTTTTTGGTAAGGAGGGAGGCAAGATAAGAGTGGGTGTGGGGACAGATTCCCTTCCAATTATGTCTGGCTCAGGCTGATGCTAGTGTCAGTTTGCATTTCCTGAACACGACGGAGCCTAGAAGCGAGGAGGAAGCAAGAGGTAAAGCGATGCTTGCCACCCCAGCCTTCGCCATGGGCAGACCAAAGGAGCCCGGGAGCTGGGAATGAAGGGCTCGGGAAGGCGGTGTGTCTGAGAAGAGGTGGGAATCGACAGCCCCTTCCCTCAGCTCTGCAAATGTTTCCCTCTGGCCTCACATCCCTATTCTCATGGGACTTACCTGTGAGGTGTGGCCTTCGCCCTTCGCCTGCCCACTCGGGGCTCCCTGCTCCCTCACACGAGTTTGAGGAACTGAAACGGATGCCAATTTTAGTCCAAAGTGACCAAAAGAAACCAGAAAAGTAAAACTGTTATCCCCAAAATCTCAAGGAGAGTAGCTCAAGGCAGATGGAATGGCTTTTTTTTTTTTTTTTAAGCTTCTGCATTGGCACAGATAACTGAGAGATGAGTGTGTTTGCAATGTTGATGGTAGGAACTCCAAAAGTCAGCAGGTTTGCTCTCAGGCTGGGAATGGGCAGGAGGCACAGGCCATTCTGGCCTTTTAATGAAGATTCTCCCCCAGTGTGACTGCAGGAAAGAAGCCAGGAGTTCTGAGCACCCTCCTGGAGCCCCCGGGGCCTCTAAGCCAAGGAAGGAGTGATGGTGACCTGGCTGTCCTCAGGAGGGAAGGGCAAGACAGAGGGCTCATGCCCTCATCCCCTCGTCTTTCCAGAGACAGAGACCGGAGGGGAGGAGAGGACTTTTCCAAAGCTATTCTCTACCTGGAGGTTTCCTGCACAGGATGGTGCTGGTAACTGGCGGGAAACGGGGATGAAGGGCGCGCGTGACCTTCCCCAACCCCCAGGATGGGCCCTCAGCCACAGGCATCTGATTTCTAAGCCGGCAGCTGAACTCCTGACAGTGAGCTCCAGGAACTGACAGTGTTGCAGGCACAATGAGGACAATCTGTACCTGGGCAAACTGTGCAGAGCTGACCCCGGGAAAGGGGCAAGAGGTGCAGACTGTCACGCGGCTCCCAGCGGGAGGACGCCCTGAGCACAGCAGAAGGAGAGGGTTGGGGGAATGGGGGGTGCACTTCAGAGAGGGGAAGGTCGGGAAGGAAGAACTGTGGGTGGGAGGATGCTGGCGTCTTTTAATCAAATGCAAATTTAAGGCAGACGGCATGCAAACTGACATGTCTAATTTTTGCGTCTGCAGCTTGGGCGGTGTTTGGAGAGAAACGAGCATCCTGGGGGAGAGGCTTCTTGACAACTTGCTCAGCACACACAGAAAAGACCTACAAATGAGTCATCTGGTGAACTCCGTGGGGGTGAGGCGGCACAACAGAGGCGGGGCCCCAGAACCCCAAAAGGAGAAAAGGGGGCACCCTGGAGATGATGGGCCTGGCTGCAGGCTGAGGGCAAAGGGGGCAGCTGAGGGCATGCTAAGGCTCCGGAGGAAGGGCCCAGGGAAGCACTGGGATCCAAGGACAAACCACCTGGGGGCTCCAGGGCACAAGGGCTGCTCTTCCCCCACCTTGACGGCAATACCCATGTTTCCCCCACCTGGTGGGTCCTTAAGCATAGGGCTGAGTCTTCCCCTGCAGGAAGGGGTCTCGAGCAAAGCCTCTGTCTCCGCTATCAGACTAGGGGCTCCCGCAGGACAGGGAACATGTCTCCTTCCTCTACAACCTCCTACAGTGGGGGCAGATAGGCAACAATGAAATACAGCCATTAAGCCATCATTCATTGTCTACAAGGGCCAGGTATCGTGCTCAACGAGTGCATCACGGACGTTAGCTCATTGACTCTCGGTGGCAATCTTTTTTTTTTTTAAATTTTTTAAAAGATTTTATTTATTTATCTGACAGAGAGAGACACACAGAGAGGGAGGGAACACAGGCAGGGCAGCAGCAGAGGGAGAGGGAGACGGAGGCTTCCCGCAGAGCAGAGAGCCCAATGTGGAGCTCGATCCCATCATGACCTGAGCCAAAGGCAGACACTTAATGACCAAGCCACCCAGCGCCCCTCTCGGTGGCAATCTTATAAGACAGCTTTTATGTGACATATTTAACAAGTGAAGAAACTGCCCCTCAGAGAGGCTAAATCGGCCCAGGTCTCAAGGCTGGTTAATACAAAGGCAGGATCTGAACTCAGGGCTGACTCATACTCTATGCATTTGGCCACTATATTCTGTGTGCTTCCTCCCAGGACCCCAAGACAGTAAGAGTGATGGCTTAGGGTACACAGAGCTGCTGCAAACAGCTTGAGTTGAGAAGCTGGGAACTTCATGATTGTGATTCAGAGATACAGTTTCAGGAGGAAACCCAATCTCTATGCAGTGTGTGGGAAAATGGCAGAAATCCAGCCCCTGCCCAGCCCAGGCCAGAATGGGCTCCTCGGGCTCAGAAGCTGGGCTGGTGCCTCTGTGGCAAATCACTTCCCACTCCCCATTGGACATCCCACCCCTAAGGTGAAGCCAGGGGGCCTCCCGTCACCCCAGCACCCTGGCCCCACAACCTCATGCTTGTGAAAGTAATGGGTCAGCATCGTACCCACCCATCTGTTCTCCCCTGAGATAAGGGAAGGAGCCAGGATGTCTTGGCCTCATCCCCCAACCCCCAGATGTCCTCCCAGCTGTATGTTAACCGGCCACTGGGGTGGATTTCATGCTTCAGCCCTGGAAGGACCTTTCAAGGACCACCAGTGGGGTTGTGAGCCAATACAGGGACCCGAGACAGGGCAGGACAGTTTCCAAGGACCTGGGGTGGAGAGGGGACGTACACACCCAGGGTAAAGCTATGGGTCAGATCTGAGTCCGCTTCCCTACCCACA
>RCUC01114241.1:0-29794 GCA_003697995.1 Taxidea taxus jeffersonii | reverse complement strand
ACACACACACACACACACACACACACACACACACACTCTGTCCATGTTCAAGTAACAGTAACTTTAGCCACTTTATCAAGGTTGAGCTCCCGCTTCACAACTGTAAACAGGGTTCTTTGTAGAAAACTTGGCTTATGAGTCTCTGTTTAAAAACCAAGGGCATATGGAGCATAATAGATTAAAAATACAAAACTTGTACTTTCTTGCGAAATACATTCCCATGGACTATTTCGCTCCCACAGTGGGGTCTGATAATCAAGCTTTGACTCTGCGCTTATCCTGCTCACAGACACTGGGGACACACACATCTCCGTGTGCCCGTGGGAAGATGGCGGTTGTCACCACCAACCTGGGGCTGGAATCCAGAGGAGAGAAGCCTGGCCTGTTGTTGGCCGAGGGGCGCGGCAACCCAGACTCTCTCGTCATTCCTTTGTAATTTCACCTTTTAAAGCCCATTTGCATTTAAAAAACTTCATCTGTTCAAGGACCCACTGCCTACTGGTGATGTTTCCATAAATGGGAACTGCTGTAAATCCTAGCCCTTTTGAAGAAACTCCACTTGCCTTCCCCTGCTTCACCACTGGACCCACAGCCAGCTTTTCCAATTGGGTTTGTTCACTGCCCACCCTTGAGGGGGATGGGATCTATCCTACGTATTACATGGCGCGCACCCACACCTTTCATTATTCCACCTAATAAAGGGATTGATGCTGACAAGGCCAATAAGCGATGGTCTTACTATATCACATAGATCACTGAAGAGTTCTCATGCATGAAGAGTCACAGCTCACCCCCAAGAAACAAAAGTGCTGCACACACTAAGACACACTTAAAGTGTGACTCTGCCCATTTTTTGAGCTTAACTGTTGCAGGAGAGCCGAAACTGGGTCATGGACTTGTTGCTCTCCTTGACTTAACCTTCACCCTCACAGGCCCATGGAGGAGATGCGTACGTTCTGACATTTCGTCTGAGGGACAGAGTTTGGTTATCTGTCCATTTCCAGTAGACAGATTTCTGGTCAAAGGGTGGGTCCCCCTCTTGGCTCCACCTACATACGGTCACACTACACAAGAAGACAGATCGTTTTATCTTTATGATGATACCAGCTGTGACTATTCCTCAAGGCTTCCCAGAGTGTGGGGCCATGTTTCATCTTCCCAAGGTGTGAGCTGGTCGCTCATTATCATTTTGAATTTATATGTGTGATGGAATATTTTTCAAATACTTATTTTGTAATTCTGCTTTTGTGGATTGTGCGTCCATATGCCTTGACTTTTTTTTTTTTTTTTTTTTTAAATCAGGGATTTGGTGTTTTTTACTGGTTAAGCCCTTCCATGCACTTGGGATGGCCTGATTTTACCCATCACGTTTACTACAAATCCTTCCCCACATTCCTGTTTAAATATTCTCTTTCAAGTTCATTAAAAAAATCTAAGTGTTTAAATACATTTATCTGTCCACATTATATTTTGTATGTTTGCTCATTACCCAATAATGAAAGCATTACCTTGCTTCTAAGATGGTAATCCTACTTTGCTGTTTCTAGAATTGACTTTTCTAAATCCTAAATCCAAGTGGAGTATATAAATTCCTTTCCTGTTTAACTCTAAATTTTATTCAGATTTTTGGTTCTGGGCTCTTCCTCTTTCTCTAAGAGGATTAATTTCTATTCTTTAAAATCACTACTATGCTGTTTAATTATTATTGATGTACAGTAGACTCTTTTTTGGTGGACTATCTTTCATCTGTTTCCCACAGGATGCAGTTAAGCTCTTTAATATACCCTTTAGATATCAGAATTGAAACTGTTTGAAATCTACAAATTAATTCAGGAAATCAATTGATTCGGCATCTTTACTACAAGTTTCCTACCCATTCTTATCTTTACAAATATTAGGACTTTTCACTTACTGAAATGTCTTTTGGTTTCTTGGATTATAACTCTCAGGATGGCTTAATTTCCAAAGAATGGATAATCTGATCTTACAGATACAGCTAAATGCCCTTTGCTACTGTTCTGGTGGAAGACTGTCCACAAACATGGTTACGTGTACATGGTAGCTGTCACACCAAGATGCAGAGCCCACCTCCCACCTCTGGTATGTGGGCTGGACTTCAGCATGTGGGGATATCATGTTCTGAGTCTTCCAAGATGAGGAGGCCCTAAGACATCATGCAGCTTCTGCTTTTGCTTTCCTGATTGGGGTCCCTGAGCCACATGTGAAGAAGTAAAACTGCCCTTCAGGAGACAGGTTCAGCCAGAGCCCAGTGGGACATATGAGTGAAGTCACCTTAATGTTCCAGTTCTAGGTGAGCGCCAGCTGAATACAGCTGCTGGAGTGATTCCAGCTGAAACCACAGGGAACAGAAGAACCACCCAGCCGGACCTAACCAACCCACAAAATCATGAGACATAAATGATCATGAGACATCCTTGTTTCCAGTAATAAATGTTGGGGTGGTTTTTTATACTGAAATAGATAACTGAAAAAAATTAACAATGCTTTGAAACAAGGCTTATAAAATATGAAGTAGATTTTAAAATATTTCACCTACTTTGTTTTATAATCTTGGATAATTCCTTTTTTAAGTTCTATTTTATTTTTTTAGTTCAAGTGTGATGAACATACAGTGTTATATTAGTTTCAGGTGTGTAATATAATAGTTCAACATTTCTATACATTTTTCAGGGCTCATAAAGGTAAGTGTCCTCTTGATCTGAATAATATTTTACCTTTCATATTTTCTAGATACAGAGGCATGTGTATAAAATTTATTTTTTTTAATATTTTATTTATTTATATTAGAGAGAGACAGACAGTGAAAGAAAGCATGAGTGAGGAGAAGGTCAGAGGGAGAAGCAGACTCCCCGTGGAGCTGGGAGCCCGATACGGGACTCGATCCCGGGACTCCAGGACCATGACCTGAGCCGAAGGCAGTCGCTTAACCAACTGAGCCACCCAGGCACCCTAAAATTTTTTTTTTAATTCCAAAATTTATTCCTTTCTTCTTTGCACTGTCAGTATAAATGTCCAGCACTTCACTAGAGAATGAAAGGACACAATCTCAAAGAAGGACCCTCTTTAGCTTCTTCATAGCAAGTACTTGCTTATAAACCATTTTCCATTAAGTACTATGTAACTACTTGGAATAAAGTAGATCTTTTTCGTTAAGTTTTAAAGGAATCTCTCAAATCTTAACTTTCATTAGAAATAGGTCCTAATTCTATTAGATATACTCTTTTTGGGAAATTGGTATGATAACTTTAAATTATTTCATCTACTATAATGTTTTATAATTAGAAGTTTTTCTTTTATTAAATGGCTAAACTCTCACCAATAACAATGGATAATCTTTTCAATTTCCTCCTGAATTTCATCTAAGCTTAACATCACGATTAATGACTTAGATTGTCTTAGGATTTTTCTTATCTTGTGTGTATCAGGAAAGAATCCTCTCAGGGTGCATGGGTGGCTCAGTCAGCTAAGCATCTGCTTTCGGCTCAGGTCATGATCTCAGGATCCTGGGATCAAGCCACGCATTGGGCTCCTTGCTCAGTGGGGAGCCTGCTTCTCCCTCTCCTATTCCTCCTGCTTGTGCTCTCTCTCTGTGTCAAATAAATAAAAGAAAAACCTAAAAAAAAAAAAAAAAGGAAAGAATCCTCTCATGCATTTAGTGGCTGCTTCTGAATTTCAAGAAAAATTTATACAGGGACATCATTATTCTCTGAAGCTTTCAAAACAATAAATTCTAAGCATATTAGTTTCAGGTAACATCTGGGATCTGGGGATATTTTTAAACAACTTTTCAATACCCTGCATATTTGGGCCATTGACGGTCTCTTATACTCTGTCCCATTTTCCTCAAAGAAATACCCAAATGTTGTATCCATCTTATTTTTTCCTATATAGCTGCCTGACATTACTTAATACTTTTTTTTATTTCTCTTACGTGCTGGCAAATGCTAATCTCTTTTTTCATTTTGAATCTTGTTCACTTGTATTTTCCAATTTTAATCAAATTTATGTTGCTTTAACAATGTTCTAAGAAAAATTAGTCATTGGTTTTATTTATAAATTGCACTGAAAATTCATCTGCGTTCACAAAAAGTCTATTTGGTTTCCTTCCTTTTTGTTTGCTTTCATAGCTTTTATAGAATCTTTTTAAAGTATAGTTAAGTTGGTTAATTTTCATGTTTTATTTTTTTTCCATTTAAATGTTTCTGAAAACAGTACATTTTTGTTTAAGGACTATTCTCTGGCGGCAGTCCAAAGATTTTAATAGGTAACATCTTTTTATCATCACTTATGAAAAAAGAAAAAAATGCCCTTGTATTCCCAAATGCTGTCTAGAATAGTGATTATGAGTTACATTAAGAGTTCCAAATGCTGAGAATTTTTTGTTTTTCTTCTATTTTTCTTATTTAATTCTATTCTCATTGCCTTGTGGTCAGAAATGTATGGAAATGCTCCTGTCTTTGAAGAAGTCTCACTCACAGTAACAGAGTATCTGCTACATTCTGTGGACCAACAGAGTTTGGATATATTTAAACAACCTTGAATGGGCAGATTAGTGTGGTGATCCTGTTCTGTTCTTCTCTCTCTTTTTTTTTTTTTAGATTTTACTTATTTATTTGAGAGAGAAAGAGAGTGAGCAAAAGAGTACAAGTAGGGAAAGTTGTAGAGAGAGAGAGAGAGGCAGAAGCAGGCTCCCCACTGAGCAGGGAAGCCAATGTGGGGCTCCATCCTGGGATGCCGGGATCATGACCTGAACTTGAAGGCAGACGCTTGACCTGAGCCCCCCCCCCCCCAGGCTTCCTGGCACTGCTCTATTCTTGAATAGTAGGAAAAAAAACATCTAAATTCTTACACTCCCATGTCCAGTGTCAATTTTGGCTCTTAGACAAAGGTAAATACATCATATGCCAAGGTGAGGAACATAAACAGATCAACGGGGAAGAGGCATACCCGCTTGGATGAATCCCTCTGATAAGTTCTACGAGGGTCATGGTATCAACAGGCAGACACACTCCATTTCTGGAAGTGCATTTTCAGGTATGTTGACCCCTTACATCGGTGTCTGGGCACAGCATTGTTCCAGAGCTCTCTGAGCTCAGTCGGGCATTCTGAACTGCCTTTATTAGCTTGTTAACAATTAGGCAGACACACAGGGGACTTTTATGGACTATCTTTATCATGTTTAGTCTAGCTCAGAAATGGTTCTGGGAACTGGTACAAAAAGATCAAGTTGTCGGCAGAGCAACTGGGTTATCTCAGTGAAGACATTTCTCTGTAAAGTGCTGAGGTGACTGATGATGTCCCCTCGCCACCACGCCAGCGTGTGTCAGGGCAGGTCTGACACCGATGCAAGGGAATCTGGGCCATAGAAGTCTGGAGCTACAAATGCCTAACTGTGTTTTCCTAAGCGGGCTATTTCTCGCTGCGCGGTGTGCTGCCCTGCAGAAGAGCACTGAACATTACTGTAATTTTGAAATACAATTTGTAAATGTTTGGAAACTTCACAAAGGTCAGGTGACCAAAGTCCTCTGCCCTGGCAAACAGAATCCCATGATCTGTTTGGCTCAGGTGCCATGCCCCCGAGGCACCAGCTATCTGGTATTTCCACACCATGCTTTTTCTCCTTTGTCTGTGGGTGCCAAGTCCCACCTAGACTCTAACTTCAGCTCAGAACTACACTCTGATGAACAGGACCACAGAAGGGGAAGTTTAATACCATCAGAAGCCTTCCAAGTTCTTTGGTAAGGGTGTTCATTTAATGGACAAGAAGACTGAATGAAGCCTGATGCGAACAGTCAAAGACCTCCAGGGATTACTGTCAAACATTCATTGCTGGCCCAAAGTGTGGCCATTATGGTAGTTAAGGGACTCGTCCAAAGGCCCACAGCCCAGCTGTTGAGTTGTAGTGACTGTGACCGGAGTCCCTGGATTGGGACCTTAATCTTGGCTGGGTGCGCCATTTTGCTTTCTCCACTTCCTGCTCTTAGCCCCTTTCCTGAAAGGATCCATTTCAAAGCAGTGATTTCATTCCATGGGTGTGTGTGTGGGGATCCAGAGATAAGCTGATAAATATTGTTTTAAATATGAAAAATGAGGATAAAATGCAAATGGACCTCCAGAGGTCAGAAACTATGCCCCGAGTTGGTACAGCTCAGGTATCCTGTGCATTTGATACCTACATACTCATCAGTACAAGCTCTTCTCATTGAGTTATCTCACTATGTGCTTGATAAAGACAAGATAAATAAAACAACCAGCCTACTCTCAAGACACTCATCACCTAATAAGAAGACACAGACAAGTGAATAAAGCAGAATTCAACCTGGTAAGTACCATGCAAATATTTATGCAGTGGAGAACACTGCAGAGGACAGAATAGATGTTCTTACTAATCTCCTGGGGGCAGTAAGACAACACAGTGTGTACAGAACATGCCAGAGAAAATGCTGTTCCCCAATGCTTGGGTTGCTCTGGACAGAGTTAAAGACAGCGTTCCTACCCTTTGGGCTAGGTCAGTTTGAAAGCCCAGGAAGTAAATGGGCCATGGGCTGGGGTCCTAGAACCATCATCAGGTAATGTCAAGGGAACAAAGGCTGCATCACAGAGCAGACAGGGTATACTGAGGCTTCCACCTGGAATATGTACTTTTAAGGAGGAGAACCAAGGACCCCTTACTCTTACTAAGGGAGCAGTACAAACCTGTGTACTTTGCAGAAATTTCCTAACAGAGTTTCCCTTTCCTTATCTACTGAAGCAAACGTCCCTGGTGTCTGAATTAGCTTGTGAGTACCCTTCACCTTCCCTGCACCCCCAAAGCTTAGGACCAGAGGCACTGATCCCAATTCCTTAGGGCAGGAGAGAAGAGATGGGCTGCTCTGGCGGTCGCAGCCCCTCCCACGAGGACGGTCTCAAACACAGAACTCCACGGCCCAGTGCATGGGGATTCTCAAACACGGCCCTACTAAAACAGTCCTGTATCCCTTGTCAGTTCTGCCGGTCACCCCAGGAGCAGCTGTAATCCTAGAAGAACCACATCAGCAAATGGCCAGTCATAATCCTGGGCCATGGGTTGCCCTGTGCCCTCAGGTACGGTCCCGAGGATGCGGGACAAGCATCTTCGTTTGGGTCTGCTTTTACCTGCGCACTGGGAAAAAGGTATTTCCTATGGAGCAGCTTCAACCTTCTAAAATTCGTGCTGGTGTGGCAGCTGGTGGGGCCCTCAGAGATGGGTGTCCTCCCAGCCACCATCAGCGACCGCAATGTTGGTGGAGGAAGCCGAGGTAGGAGAGCCGAGGGCTTGGGCAGATCATGCTGCATCTGCCTTTAGGCCAAGCCACCAGACCCCCCGTGTGGGCCAGCCTTGCCAAACCAGGCCCTCTGAAGGCCCTTCCCCTCAAGCTCCCCGCATCACACTCAGGAAAGAGGTGCTCTGTGTCCTTCATATTCACCTCCACATGCCAGGGAGGAAAACCGAGATCGAAGGGGAAAAGTGACTTGTCCTAGGTCCTAGCTGTGGAATTCAGGTTTGGGGTCCTCTGCGCAGTACTTATTTCATGAAACGGCACCATCTCCCTAAGGAAATGTCCTCAGTCACGGCTCAAGCCTTCTGGTGCTAGTTTTCACCCACAAAGATGTGCCAAGTTTCCAAAATCATAACTCAAGGCAATCCCAAATAGAGCCACGTTCCCCATGTTGCCGCCCCAGGCCCTGGAGGCCTCGAGTCTTTACCTTCGAATGCCCGTGCCGCGTCCACGAGGTGGGACCAATCTAAGCCCGTGGCCGTGTCTGGGAGGGGCATCAGGCCAGGATCCGCACACTTGGACTTATCTGATAAGGACCCATCGGAGAACCAGAACTCATCTGAACAGAGACAAAGCCAGAGCGTTAGTCGGATGGCTGTGCGGGGCACGGGCGGCCCCTCCAAGGAGCCGGGGAACTTCTTACAGCAGATTGCCTGCCCCCCATGAAAAGGGGGCCAGTATGCTGCAGTCATCCCAGAGCACATGGCTGGGAAGATGGAGGTGTGCAGGGAAGCCACGACCTGCACACTCACTGAGAGGTCGGCCAGCGACGCCCCCAGATAGAAGGGATTTTAGAAGGGAGCAGTTCTGACGATACAGTGCTGAAATCTGGCAGCTTCCTTCCAGGCTGGGCTCCTCTGGAGGACATCCGGTCATGTTTCACTAGCTGCAGGATCGATTCCTGTTCTCTGCAGGCACTACTCCCCCTTCAAGTGCTGCAAACTTCTACCATACACACAGTGTGGTACCGCCTCTCTAGCCTGGTGCTTTAAAGGCTTCCAGAAGAACGCAGTTATGTAAGCTGGACACCAGACAGTCAAGATGCCCCGAACATATTTATATATTTTTAATTATAAAGATGCAGGAAGACTAACTTGGCCCTCATTAGTGACGGTCTTTCCTCATGCTCGGCACAAACGGGGGTTGGACTGCTTGGCTGACTTACTGAGCTGGTTCATCACCGGGTAAACCAGAAACCCCTCACCATCCAGCATGGAATTTTGTCTGTACAAATGGACCTTTTAGGCTTTTCTGTTTCACCTGTCATCAAGAAGAGTTTATGTCATTGATAAAATTAGTTGTTAGAACTCACTACACATCTGAGGACTGATTTTTCAAAGGCTTCACCCCGGACTGTCTCTGACATTTCTCTTCTGAACATGTCCCAAACGCGACATGCAACTGCCTGTTAACACATCTGCCTAATGAGACCAATCAAAATAATGACCACCTGGCTGTCTGAGCCTGCAATTAAGTAAGGGGCATAATTAACCCAGTGCACCTGTAATTTTTGTTTCCACACCCTTTGGGGTAGCTGTGAAAGCTGCCATCTGGACGGAGAATGAGCGGTGGTGTTTGACCTTGACCTTGACGGGCACTAACGGTCTTCCCCCTGCTGGACACCTTTACAGGCAGCTCTCAGCCTACCTCTACTCGATGCTGCTACACGTCCCTGCAATCACTCTGTTTTCAGCATTACCATGTTTAGCGGCGCTGATAGTCCACTGTCAAGGGAATCCAGTTACGGGGTTCTGTCCACACTGCTCCTGCCACTCTCCCCCTCCCAGAACCATTTGTACTGTCTACCTGCACAGTCCTCCTCCAGGCCAGGGGGGAAACAGGGAGCCACAGAAGCAGGAAGCTGGAGTGGGAGCCCAGAGAGCAGGAAGTCTGCACTCAAGGCTCCCTCCTCTCCTGATGGGTTCTCTGGAACCCAGGAAAGCAGGAGCAGAGCAGAGCTGGACTGAAGCCCCACCCAGGCCTCAACCAGAAGGTTAAGGTTCAACCCCCCCAGGCAGAAAGGTCAGGAAGCCCTGGGATCTTCAATCCCTTGCAAATCACTTCCTTTGTCTCCAAATGCTTTGGCTGCTTTGCTTAAAGAAGGTTTTTCCTTAAGTGTACAGGGATTATTTGACTAGGTGGCCATGACACCTCTGACTATTTCCATGTGACCAGAGCTCTTCAGGAATCCTGCTAAGAGTGTGGCAGCCCTGTGAAGGGTGCACCAGGCAGGCTGGAACCCCTTTGTTCCTGGGGCAATCCCTCCACCCTTTCCCTCCCTGGGGAGGAAAACAGCAGGGACCATTCAGGTAAATTATTCAGGTGATTATTCAGGTAAATGAACACTTCTGTAGCAGTACACTCTGAGAGTCACACTTTACTAAGAAATGCCTTTATAGATACATAATCCTTCCCCTGAGTTCTGGCTTCATAAGCCTAAAATCAAACCTAATGCACGCTTACAATGTGTACTCTACCTTTTCCCTGTACCCCACCAGGCAACAACATCCTTCCTGGCTCTCACGGAGCCAGGTGAAAAGTGGGGCGGGATGCAAACTGGACAAGCATTGAACTAACATCCCTGTGTCCCCAGCAGCTCCACGCTCAAAGGGCCCCATTTCCCAATCACCACTGGAGTACTGACAGTCTTGGGATGCTTTGACGATTCCCAAGCAGCCTCAAATGCCACGATCTGTGGCCATGTGTCATTGAGCCAAGGCACACATCTGATCCTGGTGGCCAGGTGGCCAGGGAGCCAAAGCCCCGAGTGAGAGGGGAGGGTGGGAGGGAGCACGCCCAGCTATTCACCCAGTGGGGAGGTCAAACAGCTCTGTTCACTGCTGCCCTGCGCACCAGTACACTGGAGGCTGCTTACAAAGCATGTGATGACTCTGGGATCTGGGAAGGTCTCTAGGCATAAAGTTTCACAACCAGAAGCATGCCCAGGGCATGCTAACTTCCTCCAGCTTGTATGGAGAAGCAAGAAGCAAACGGAGGAAATAGTTTATGGTCTTTATTTCCTTTTAAAGATTTTATTCAGTTGTCAGAGAGAGAGAGAGAGAGAGAGAGAGAGAGGCAGGCAGAGGGAGAAGCAGGCTCCCCACTGAGCGAGGAGCCCAAATTGCAGGACTCAATCCCAGGACCCTGGGATCATGACCTGAGCTAAAGGTAGATGCTTAATGGACTGAGCCACCCAGGCGCCCCTGTCTTTCTTCTTTATTACAAACTAATATCCCCTCTTCCCTGGTTTGCAAATGGAACTGTTTAGTTTACTGGAGACATGCAACTGGCAAAGACGATCTGTAGATTAGAAGAAGTCTCCTCCTCCCAGGGTTTCCTGGAAGCATTCTGCTGACCTATCTGTGATGTATTACTAAGTGACTATGGCATGCTGCATGCTGTGTTGGGGACGGGGCGGATAAGGCAGACAAGACCCATTCTCTCCGGAAGCTTACAAGAGATGGGGAAAAAGACAATAATCAAGTAAACCAGGTAACACAAGGAGTGACAAGTCTTTCAAAGAAAACAAAACAGGGGAGGGGTGCGATGGGACTGAGGAGCCTGAGGGCATGTTGGGGGCAGGTTTATCTCAGGTGGGGGCCTCCCTGAGACCCCAATGATGATAAGGGGCTGCTTGATGAAGAACACAATGCTGCTAGAAAAGCTCTAGGGGTTTAAATCAAAACCCATCATTTGTCACTGAGGAGATCCTCTTGTCAATGACAGTCCCCTTAAATGACACAAGAGCACCTAAATTCTCCTCTGAATTATCACGATGAAAATCGTCTCAATTTCTTTTCAGTTGTTTGGAAAATTATATAATTGGTCTGAGCGTCCAAACCACCAAAAATCCTTTGCAATACTTTTAAAAGACTTTAGGTATCAGCACTGTCATCACCTAGAAGAGGCTTACTAGCCCCCAGGGATATAAGGACCAGGAAGAGCCAGGTTCCGCCCCTGAGGAGCCTAGTCAGCAAGGAGATCTGCCATGATGGGAACCTGCCAGTGCTCAGAACTGTATTGAATCAAGCCAGGTGCCCAACTGGTCAAGGAGGAAAAGGATTCCGGGAATGCTTTTCAAGATCACTGGTTCTCTGGCCTGCGAACCATGTGTCCAAAGGGTCACTTCCCATTTTTTAAAAATATGGACCACTGAAGAAATTTTGTTCTGAAATCTACTAATAAGGAAAACAAAGGCCCCACATGCAATGCAGAAACACTTCAGAATTATTTTCAGTTGCTTGATCAGGTCATGGTTTCACACCTCCAAGCTGAAGACACAATGATACAGCACATTTCAGTGACTTCACAGGAAATATACATGAATCATGGCATGAATCACATCCAAAACGTGTTTGTGAAGTACCAGTCTCACCAGGTTGAATTAAGATCTTGGTCTCTAGAGAAGAAAGGCTCTGAGACAGGTTCAAATTTGGGACATTAACCAGCTAAAAATATCTGAACGAGAAGCCTGTGATTATTGTCATAGATACCTGCAGAAAAGCTGCAGAATGTTCGCCGTCAGGAGATGCACTATCCTTCCCCCGAATTAGGAACGAGTCTCTACCAGGGTCAGATCGCCTCTCTGAGGAGCCCATGCTAGGAGGGTTCAAGGTTTACAGCTTCACAGAAGAACACTGATGCTTCCTGAGTTTCTGCCTAGCTCTTTGTACCTGGCTCCTTGGCCATTCAGTGCCCAAAGCTGGACAGAACTGACTTCTCCTCCAACCTTTCCCATGAAGCTAAGTCTCTGAGAAGCTAAGAGAAGCACCTGAACAACCTCTAGGAGTCCTTGTTTCTTGCTCACTAGACATCTGTTGTCTCCGTTTTGAACTACTCTCCAAGAGCAAGATCTTCTCACTGTAGCTCTGCTGAGTGGCCCAAAACCACAGACAGGGAAGGAGGGCTACCATCTGTCCAGGAGATGAAAAGAAAGGACCACACTGGTGAATGCGGGAGTCAGACACAGCAACACAAACTGCTGCCCGCTTCCTTGTTGACATTTTGTCATTAACTCACTGAACCAAGTGAAATTTCCCCGAGGAGTTGCTAAAGTAAACTGGAGAAGTCTCATTGCCAGAGGGTTCACTAGAGAAGAGCAAATGCCAGGGACCATACTTACTGCTTTTCCTAGAGAAACGGACCACAAGGACTAGTAGGGCAGTTCTGAACTCAGATAATAAATAAGTAACATATCCTACTTGTGTTTACACTTTGAAAACACTAAGGTCGCAGCCCTTCAGTCGGTGGAGGGACAGACAAGCTGTGGTCTACCCAGAAAATGGAATAGGACTCAGCAATAAAGAAAAGCAAGTTTTCAAGCCATGAAAAGGAAAAGACTTGAAGGAAAGAGCCAGTCTGGAAATATGACATACTGCAGGATTCCGTATAACTATATGACATTCTGGAGAAGGCAAAAAAATGGATACTGTAAAAGGATCAGTGGTTGCCAGGGGTATGGGGGAGGGAGAGATGAACAGACACAGCACAGAGGATTTTTAGGTGAAGTGAAAGTATTCTGGATGACACTGTAATCATGGATACGTGTCATTTTACTCGATCCAGACCCTCGGGATGTATAGCACCAAGAGTGAATCCTAATGTAAACTACGGGCCCCAAGATAATAATATATCAGTGTGGGTTTGCGGATTCCAACAAATATATCTTGCTGAGGGATGCTGATTGGGAGGGAGGCCGTGCCTGTGTGGGGACAGGGGTATACGGGAACTCCTTGAGCCTTCTGCTAAATCTTGCTGTGAACCTAAAACTGCTCTAAAAAGAAATTCATTAAAAAAAAATAATAAAGCTAAAAAAAGAAAAGGAAGGACGCCTGGGTGGCTCAGTGGGTTAAAGCCTCTGCCTTCAGCTCAGGTCATGATCTCAGGGTCCTGGGATGGAGTCCTGCATCGGGCTCTCTGCTCAGTGGGGACCCTGCTTCCTCCTCTTTCTCTGCCTACTAGTGATCTCTGTCTGTCAAATAAATAAATAAAATCTTAAAAAAATATAGAAAGCTAAAAAAAAAAGGATACATATCTTTCATATGGAAACAAGTAAAGTGTAGGAGGACAGGAGAATTACATCAACACAAAGGCCACAGATGAGTTCATGACCACACATCAAGCATTTTAAATGAAAAAACCCACATTTGCAAGAAAATAGTTTCACTGATTTTATGAAGGCTTTCAAGAGGACATTAAAGTTAACCTATTTACAAAAAAAGAAAAACATTTAGAGAATTATTAGGTTATTAGAATGTGTCTGACCTTTCATACGGTTGTCAAGTAGGGGCTTAAAGGTTTCTCCAATTTAGGCAAATGGACTCGTTATAATAGGTAGGATATTATGTTACTTAAAGAAATAGATTAAGAATTTTATGAGACAAGGTTCATTTCCAATTAGGTTAAACATCAGAAGAAGCATTATTAGGACTTTTATTTCATTTAGCCTGAGACTTCTATGTGCATGATGAAGTTTAAATTGGTTCCAAAGATAATGCTTTATGATGATGAAACAAAAAAAAAGACCTCGATAATGAATATATTTCTGATTAAATCCTCATTCTTCCTGTACACTAGAAATTAAACTCTGCAAAAGAAGGAATTTATAAAGCCAGTGTAAAAAAAATTATCACCCTTAAACTCTGACACATTCATAAGAAACGGACACTGTGTAAATATCAAAGATATCAGGGTGTAAGGGAAAATCATGCAGAAATTGCCTAGTCAGTCCGTGAGCAGGAAACTGGAGGAAGCCAGATGCGGAGAGCTGAGGGATGAGCATGAGGACATGCTCGAGGGGAGACCAGGGTCTCCTGACGCCCGTCTACCACCTTGACCGCCACCGGATATGTAGTACCAAGAAGAGGCAGAAATAGAAGGTTACTAAGCTTGCTTGCTGCCCACCAGGATATCTACCTCCTGTACCATAGACTTTTCTTTATAAAATCAGGTCTTGAGATACTTTTTAGTAGTGTAATAGCTAAGAGACATATCTGTGTATATATATCTATATGATCACTACTTGAGAAAAATGTTTAACATGAGGTTTTCAATATTCTTCAAAATGGGCAGTGTTGCTTAACTTTTTTTTTTTAAGATTTTATTTATTTGAGAAAATATGCGGGGGAGGGGAGAGGCGGAGGCAGAGGGAGAAGCAGGTTCCCTGCTGAGCAGGGACACCCCTCCCCCCAATGTGTGGACCGACCCCGGGACCCTGAGATCGTGACCTGAGCTGAAGGCAAGTGTTTCACTGACCAAGCCACCTAGGCACCCCAGGATTGCTTAACTTTTAGAAAATATCCCTTCTGGTGCTTTTTATCATATTTAAAAATAACAATAATAAAAAGAAGACACACCAATAATACATTTATTTTAAAAAGTAAACCAAACCCCACAAAACCTCTGTAGGAGATGACACGACCAGCCGATACCCACAGAAGCCCCCCCTCTCCAACCCTGCACTTACTTCTCAGGCTCCCCATGCTGGGCGCGGGGTGGGTCCGGGGGGGTAGCGTGCTGTGGTAGGGTGGGGTGGTGCTGAACAGAATGTCGTTGGGCAGGGCTTGGTCCAGTATTGAACTTCGAGAACTGCCGAAGGAAGACCCCCTCCGATTGCTGCATATGCTCTCATCTGAGAGGGTGCGGTGGAGCGATCGTCGCGGAGACAGGTTCCCATAGAAGGAAAACTAGGGGTTTAAACGTAGCGGGAAAAGGGTAAGACAGACATGAAAGAGTTGAAAGCACGGAACTGACCGGACTCAATCCGGGGGGGGACACACCCCCCTCGCTCACTCTGCTCTCTGGGCTCTCCCTAGGCGGACAGGCGGGCACAGAGCATGAGCTCAGGAATGCTAAACCAGGCGTGGGGGTCATCAAGGCACACGTACCAGGGCTCTGGTGCAGTTATTGGATTTGAATGTTTTCCTCCTTTGACATTCTGAGAAATATTATCATGAATTAGACATGCAAGGCTTTATTAGTTCTGAAATGTTCAATGGAACCTCCACGACCTGAGAGCAGTGCCAGCTCCTGAACTGGAGAAGGTTACAGTTTCTGGCATAGTTATTCAAAAGCATACATAGCACTGGCTTGACTTTCACTTGAAATGACTACATTTTCATAGGAGGCGATTTCTGTACCCATCAACTGCATGGGAGGTTCAAGGCCATCTAAATAGTAATAAAACTACTTTTGAACACGGTTGCTTTCTAGGCTGTGCAAACAGGTGTGAGAAAAATGCTATCAGTCCAGGAAAATCTTGTCTACTCAACAGTCACCACCCACAGAAGTCCATTACAATTGTTGAAAAATGGAGCTACATAACCAGATTTACGGGAACCACTGAAATGATGGTCCCACGAGAGTGAGGAAAACTCTTATGCAAGAAGCAAGTGGTCCAATACTCAAGAAAAATGAAATAGAATCTGACTTTCCAACTTCTGCTTCTGCATACAGAACCACATTCCTTTTATACAAACAACAGTGAAAGCCAGAGTGTTTGCATCAAATACAGAAGTTTTTTTTTTTTTTTTTTTTACATTTACATTTGTGAGCGTAGCAAGGAGGCTAAAAATATTTCTATTGTATGTGTTCCTTCCATTCTGTCAGGCCTATCCAACTGATGAATGGTAACTGGAATGCATGGAGACTACAAAGTTAAATTTACACCATGAAAAGAAGGTGATTTGTCTTAGAAGGGGGGAGGGGAAGACCCACATAGCAAGGAGAAGTTCATTCCTATAAAAAGAAAAGCTATTTGCACTTCTCGTACAACGGTCTACAGCCAAGCTTATACAGTACCATATACATGTCTGGATACAAGTTTAGGGAAAAAAAATAAGGGGACTCATTATGACTGACTTCTTCTGGGATTCCCTCTTCACACACACCAGCAGGTCCTTCAGAACATGATTACAGGAGCATTAGATTAAAGCGGCTTTGAGGTAGTATCTAATTAGAGTGTTATTCTAAGAACACAATTAGGTTAATTGCAGTATTGTTTTATTATAGGGAAGAGAGAAGCACACAGACTTGCTGTTTATCCTGATCACAATCAACATGGCAATGCCTGATTTTTTTTTTTCATTTGGACAAGATCGAGCTCTGGATTAGACAGGAAAAGATCCAGATTCCCTGTCCACTCTACCCAGGCTAGTAAGCTGCCCTTCTGAACCTCTCCCGGGCTCGCTCTGCTAAACGATACAATAAACCCTGAAGAGGGTCAGTGGTGCCTAGACTAAGGGGTAGAATCACGAGGGAGAATGCATGCAGGTGGGTGGGGGTTCCTAAAACTTCTGAGTCTCTTCAGACCCCACTTCGTTGTGTCTGGTCATTTCAGAGCCTCCCAGAAGTTCGCTAACCTTTCTACGCCCCTCCTCCACTAGGGGACTGTCAGGAAGCATCAGTTTCAGGAAGTCTTCTTTGGACAGCACGTGTTGTGTTTCTGAAGCAGCCTCCCCCACCACGGTCTGCCGAGCTGCTGCGGACAAGAGATCCATCTCGCCATACAGCCTGTTGGAACAAACCAGAGGGGAAATTAAGAGCAGGGGTCAGCCTCCCTGTCGCGTGCCTGAAGCTGAAGGATTGAAATCCGCCGTCCCAACAACCACGGACTCCTGCGCGCGAAGCTTAATTGTTAAGTCGGTGCATTGCCGCCTCATCTGCGCCAGACCCCACGTCATTTTCCATCTGTGAAAGGAGCTCAATGGCAAAGTCAGAGATCTGAATAATTCAGAACAAGATCAGATCCCCGAAGCTCTGGATGGGGAGAAAAATAGAGCTCATTTTTTTTTTTTAAAGGCCATGTCAGAAAACACATTTTCAATAATTCATCAGAGATGATCATATGTCCTTTGCAGGCACACTTCCTGGTGTTTCTTAGAAACTGGAGAGAGGCTCTCTCCTGTGGCCTGACAGCCACACCCCCACATCTCACCCGGGCGACACACGGAGAGAGGCACCCGAGGGAGCCTGAAGTTTAAGAGTAATCGATTCAGGCGTGTGCCAAGCATGTTTTATTACCAGCGATTCCGCAAAGCCGTTTGGCTAAAGCAAGCAGCTGTCTCCTTTAATTATCAGGATATAAAGATGTATTTACGGACAACAAAAGACTGTCTCACAGAATTACTGTTTTCAGCTCTTTTCTAGGGAGAAAACCAGGGAGTCATCTTTAACAGGTTTACTCCAGAAATGCAGTCTGAGCAAGTAGACCTTCCTGGGGACACCGGGAATCGCTGGTGGCTGCACTGTGTGCAGAGGTGAGAGCGGTCCTTGCTGCACAACCTGCAAGGTCAGGTTCCAGGAATCTGAGGCTCAGGGCCGCAGGTACCGTCCCCTTTCACTGAGATGGCTCTATTTCAAAAGCGGGGCTATCGTGTCACAGGGTAAGAGCTCACTAGGAAATGACCGTGGTCAGAAACTCACACGGACATGCTCAAAATTAACAAAAGTCATCTGGAAGTCTCTGCGGCTTTTGCTGTGTTTCTGAGGTGGCTCAGTAGAATGTTCAGTCAGTGAGGGTGCCACAGTATGGTTTCAAAGGGATAACTGGGAACTTCCGAATTCCATGGAACTTCCGGAGGGCATAACCGGTTTTCTATTTTGTGTACAATGAGATAGCGATATTCTGTAATCCTCTGTGGATTACAGAATCCACACTAAACATGGCTGATCCCTTTCCGAGCATCATTCCGTGATCTGGTGGAACACTGCATTTTCAGTCTGCAGGGGTGAGAGATTTATCACTTCCACATTAAATAAGAGTGTTTCCTTGTTTTAGGAGCCCTTGACTTACCTGTTTGGGGTCAGGGGTGCCTAACCGCCCCCCCCAGACAGGATGGGTACAGCCCGGTACACTGAGACCTTGACTGGGGTACTGCCCTCGTGTGATGCCCTGACACCCACATCTGCAGACCCCTTCCTCACAATGTCCTTGAGGTTGCCCTTCTCTGACTAAAAGTGCCATCAGACCTGTGTGTTAAAAACGCACAAACTCTGGGAGGGTTCTGGAGAGAAAAACATCCACACAGGCACCTGTTGCCCTTTCCCGACTCTTCGAGAGTCCTCTCCTCCGACAGAGCTTCCGCACAGAACTTAAAAGGCCTGGGATGTATTAAAGAGGCAGAAATATGAACTAGAGCGTATTATGCTTAGCGAAATAAGTCAACTGGAGAAAGACAACTATCACATGATCTCCCTGATATGAGGAAGTGGAGATGCAACGGGGGTGGGAGTTAAGGTGGTAGGAAAAGTAAAAATGAAAGAAGAGGGGATCGGGAGGGAGAAAAACCAAAAGAGACTCTTAATGTCATAAAACAAACTGAGGGGGGTGGGGGGAAGAGGGGTTGGGAGAGGGTGGTGGGGTGACATTATATGTTTAAATAAAGCTTAAATAAATTAAAAAAAAAAGAGGCAGAAATACCAATGTTATCATTAGGGATTTGCATTTATGCTCAAAAAGTGTGGTTATCACTACAAAATTCCTTTCTAAATAACTCATCTGCAACTACTGACATGATGGTTTGTGTGTGTGTGTGTTTTAACAAAAAGATTGTACAGTTTCAGCACTAAAATGATTTTTTTTAAAGATTTTATTTATTTGACAGAGATCACAAGTAAGCAGAGAGGCAGGCAGAGAGAGAGGATGAAGCAGGATCCCCATTGAGCCGAGAGCCTGATGCGGGGCCCGATCCCAGGACCCTGAGATCATGACCTGAGCCTAAGGCAGAGGCTCAACCCATTGAGCCACCCAGGTGCCCCAGCACTAAAATGATTTTTATTTGAGAAAGCAGTATCAGGCTCTCCCTATTTAAGAAGTGGGATCATTCTTTAATGGGAAAAGTGATACTAATTTACCAACCAAGCTTAAGATCTAGAAGAGCTCTCTGAAAATCACTGCAGCCCCCAGGGCACCCTCCAGGCGTCCTGGTGCTGTGGGACTTTGGGGACACAGCTGAACATGGGGACCTCATAATTTGGTGCATGGGAATTGTTGTGTTTTTTTTTTTTCCCCCTTAAGGCTGTCCTTTTAAAAATAAGCCAGTGAACAGAGAAATAACTCTGACTGCCCTTGCTTTGCATCCTTGAAGTGTGATTTCTTTACCTGTCTCTTCAAAGAGACAGCAGCATAATTTCCACATGTCCTGTCAAATGGATTATCAGTGTGTTTTTTTTTTCTTTTTTCAAACAGGTACACAACATCCCTCCCTGCCTGTCCCTATAAAACCTAACAGCTGAAAGGGAAGCCAGAGTCATGGTAAAATTAGGTAAACTACATTTCCTTTGATGATGTCACTTACACAACAAATTTAAAAAACACACTCATGGACTCTGCGGGAATTCAAATTGTCCTTGAACTTGTTTATTTGGAGACAGGCTCTATGGTCACACCATCAATAGCACATTACCATGGGTCTTCTACTGCAGGCAGCTTTTTGGAAGTAAGAATAAAGAACAGGGATTTCTTTTGCGTTTATATGCAAACGTCATGGAAAGAGAAGATTTTCAAAGAGGAAACATAAATATGAACATTTAAAAAGTTTTACAGAGATATTTCCGGATTACTCCTTTTAGAAAATATATTTCTGGGTGGGGGCGGATAAACACACGTGTTTAGTCGATCCCCAGAATGTGTAAGATTCCCCAGGGCCGAGCCGCTGTCCGCCTTACCCCTGACATTCAGCCACTTCCGGCTCCTCAGGCGGCGGGCTGCCCTCCGACTTCTTCCAGCCGATGACGTACTTGCTCACTGGCCCTTGCCTGTGGTAGGGCTTGGACACGGACCCAGGGACCTGCTGGGCGCTGCTGTGAGACACGATGTAGACTTTGGATGTATCCAGAGACCCACTGTTCTTGGAACAGTGAGCTGAGGGGCTTCCTGAATGATGTGAACCACTGAGGAGAAAAACAGACAAAAGCTGTTGTAGAACCAGATTCCGGCAGAGCCGGCATGCCTCCGGATTGGGGGCACGGCGCGTTACCCCTGGGGGGTGCGGCAGACCCAGCCGTCCTTCTTCCAGGGGCCAAGGATGCCCATATGTAAGCTGTATGCCTGTGGCTAGGAGCATGTTAAAAGCAATCGGAGGAAAATCAGAGAGAAACACAAGTAACGTATTTATACTGATGCTTCAAAAGGTGGGAAACCCCAAAGAAGGTCCTTCATCTCAGTGGCTGCCAAGAAAATGCCCACACCAAAGCACGACAGAGTACCATGGCACACTGGCCACACGGGCAAACACGGGAGCTCTGACCGTGAGTGTCCAGTGTTGGCCGGGCTGGGGAGCCACGGGTGCCCTCCCAGCACTGGTAGGAGCGAAAAGCACGTCAGACAGTTTGGAAGGCAGGCTGTGCACAACCTGCAAAGGTGAGCGGGGCACGGCGTGCCACCCAGCCATTCTGCTCCTCGGTGGACACGCAGACACACCCTGCACGGGTGGGGCTGGAGACAGGCAGCAGTGCGGACAGGAGGACTGACCTTAATAGGTCCCCAGTGGTGCCACCTCAGTCATCGGTAGCCAACTAGACAGTCAATCATTAAATAAGAACGGATAAAGGGGATGCGCCGTGAATAATGAACCAAGCCCACAAACACCTCGGGGGAGCCTCACAGACACCGCGTAGCAAAAGAAGCAAGTCATGAGGAAAACGTCAAGTGTGATTCCATTTTTAAAGGAAGTTTATAAACAGGCAAAATGGCATTGATCAGAAACACCACATACTCAGTAAAACAACGAGGCGACGTGAGGGGAGGAGGGATCAGGAAAGCGAATTAGTGGCTACTGGGGAAGAAGGGAAGGGGCTGTGGGTGGGTAGGATATGGGGATCTTCTGACAGAGAAATGCCAGTTCTGCATCTGGTGGCTGCGTGCGTGTTCGCTGTATGACCACCCACTATAACAGCCACAAAATAAAATGTAAGTGATGCAAACCCTAAAACAAAACAACACAAAATTTTTAAAGTCAGGGTTTAAACTAAGGCCAGAAGGACTCCCCACGACTGCATAACCTCCTCTAGAACTATAAAAGCCTAAAGACCTTTTTTATTTCAGGAAGACTGAGAGCAGAATGTCTTACAAAAAATGAGTAAGAATAGAGATCAGGGGACTACTTTACAAACAAGAAAAAATGTAAATGTTTAAATTAGGATAGGCCTCCTGGTAGGATGAATGAGAGCCTTAATCTGGAACCCCTGAGAAGCACCTACTTTCCTGAAAACCTACATAATCAAGTAAGTATCCTTCAACACAGGCAGTAGAAAAGAAAAAAACAAAGAAAGAAAAAAAAGTCCAAAATTAAGAATGGCTATTAAAATGGACTTGTTAGAAATGTTCAAAAGGAAATAGGGTGACAAAATAAACCAACTCATTTTTGAGGGTTTACATAGCTGGAGACGCTGCGGTAAATGAAAAAATTAAATTAACAAAACAAATAAAACAACTCATTTACAACTATGAAGGTCTGGCATTCCTGTGTGGGACTCAAAGCAACTTCAGTTCTGGGCTCTAGACTGCGGACCCTGGGGGGGGAGACGTCTTCTTGCCTTCCCGTGCCCAGAGCCACCCAGGGAAGCAAGCAAGGACTAAGGCAGGGAGCTAATGAACTCTTTCCATTTACTGGGTACACACCTGGGAGTCACCTTCCAAAATGAAAGCTCTATATCCAGGCCATGGGGTCTGAAGGCCCGTATGTTGTCCCCGTAAGCTGCTTATTTTGAAAAACTTCAGATCTGGGGATAAGGTAAAAAACAGTAGCAAAATGCCTGTCTATCCTTCATCTACAGCCGCTAACTGTTAATATCTTGCTACATCCGCATTATTCCTGTCTATATATTCCTCTCTGAACCTTTTGAGGATCAGTTGTATGTTTCATGATGTCATACTCCCGCAATTCAGCGTAAGTCCCTAAAAGGAAGGACATTCTCCTTCTTTTATTCACATGGTATTGTTATTTACATGTTATTCACATGGTAATAACATGATGATCACACTCAGGGAATCACACATTAATGCAACACTATCACCTGATATATGGTCTGAATTCTAATCTCCCAATGGCTCCCAGAAATGCTTATGGCACTAGCTTCCCCATTCGGAGCCCAGTGAAGTTTCGTGCATTGACTTTAGCTACATCATGTACCTTGAAGCCTTTGATTATCCCTGAGATGTTTTACTGTTAAAGTCTCAGAGTTCCCCAGGTCTGGGAAGGTTAACATGAGTGGCGTAAGCCACTCACACGCCCCACTGAAATGATCAAGACGAACGTCTCTGGAGGTTGTACTGTGAATAAGGACAGCAGTCAGAAACGGTTATGTGCTTTCCCATTCATTTTACAAAAGTTGTTTTGCTAATTCAGACTTGATTAAAACTGTCTTGAACCCCAAGAGTAAAATATTTAACCTGAAACTCTAAGAAGATCTCGGGGTCGTGGGTTGGAGCCCCACACTGGGTATAAAGATAACTAAAGAAAATAAATAAACTTTTAAACTCCAGGAACAAATTTGCTGGATCGATTTGATGAGCAATATGGCAAGACTCTAGGCTTAGAGCAAAAACGTCATGATAAAGGTTTCCCCTGAAATGGGTAAATATTCTAGAACGTTGGCAGGAAGGTTTTCATGAATCTGTCCCTTCTAGACTAAAGCTCTTATTTTCCAGTTTCACCTCCAACTTCCAATCACTGCCACTAAGGAAAGGGGGTGAGTAATAATGAACAAGAGCTGACATGAGCCTTTTTGCAGGAAAGGCCAGAACATAAAATTACTATTGTTTTCTGCACTTGCTTCATTTCACTTTGCAAAACCTTGGTTAGGCTGATACGATCCTGCTTTGGGTTCTGAGCTCTTAATCTAAGTGTCCTGCCCTCACAGCAGGGGGGGAAAAAGAGGGGAGGGGTTCCTGAACTAAAGGTCTGAGCAGCAGAGACACCAAGCTATATCCCGTGCTTGTCCTGCTTTCTGGGTGATTCCTGTGCACCCCTCCACCCGCCACAGAAGCTTGTCTTAAAGAGTTTTACGTCCCCTGTGTCCATGGGCCCAATCCTGGAATCCTACCACATACACAGCTCTGCGCATGCTTTCCTCTCGGACAGCCGCTGGGGAGTGCCTCGTGGGCACTGGGACTGGTGGAGCCGGCGGTACCAGAGCAGGCCATGCAGTGATCTGCGCTCCTGAAAATCAGACCTGGGACCCGCTGATCCCATGTGCCTCCCCCTTCTCCAGAGACAACCCCCAGCGGGTTTGTGAATTCAGCCAGTAAGCACTTACCAAGCACGCTTCCCTTTATGCCCTCCATCATGTCCCAAGGAGTCCAAGGCCACCATGTGCAGAGAAGCACACAGCGGACGAGACAGGCCAAGTGCCTTCCAGCCTCCGGGACGGCCCAGGAAGGCACCAGGGAGCTACAGCCATGTGCCGGGAGATGTGCAGAAGGCACAAACCATTTCAGCCAGCGGTGAGTGCTAACCAGAAAGGCAAAGAGGGGATGGGATATCCAGAGCATGTAGGGGCGGGGGTGGGACTTCGGCCAGGGTGGTCGGCCCTGGGGACAGCCCCTACAACGAGTTCATTCTGCTTCTTTTGCCACTTGGGCTACTCCTAGTCACAACTGTGGCCCATGGGCACCCAGGCCTCAGCTCCCTCGTGACCACGCCCCAGCCGGAACACAGACAGGAGAGGAGCGCGGGGGGCTGAAAATCTGAGACGTTTTCAAGAGCAAAATTCCTTTTACCTCGACCTGCAGAGACTTCAAATCTTATTGCAAATATTTTAAATGTAAAGTACGATATATTTAATGCTTCAAGTACTTCAAGATAAAGTATTTTATACATACATACATATAATAATCTTTCAATTTTTAAAATATTTTAAAAACTTCAAGATATTTTAAGTCTTATTCTTTCTAGTCCTCCTGCACAGGTCAGGGGACAGACAGGAGGAAGGATTCAAAAGACTCAATTTAATGACTGAATTTCATACTGAGCAAAAGCCTACAGTGTAAGCTGAATGCGGCTTCAAAGTCACCATTCGCTAAGAACTACAAGAAAACCCCAGCCCAGTGGTAAAGGATTCCAGCCCCTCAGCATATATCATTGCCACAACAGCTGTGCACACATTCAGTTTAAAGTGGTAGAAAAAAGTACAATCAATCAGAAATTCAATCTCCCACTTTTATATACTTTCTAATAGCATCACCCATTAATTTAATGAATGGGTAAGGGATTCAAGAAAATCTACTTCAAATGCCTATAAATATCCCTGCCTATATTTATATAACAGTGCTCCAAAATTCCATTTGTGCTGCCCATTACATTTGTCTAACCAGGGATCCTGAAGTCAGCTGTTTTACCAAACCATGGACTCTGAACAAGACATTAGGAGGGTATAACATCGCAAGATGATTTCTATAGCATGTCCAGTTTTCAAGTGTCCCGGAAGTTGGATAGGAATCATGCAGGTAACCAAAGTCCTTGCTAGTATGTCTGTAATATATCAGTCATTCATCACTAAACATATTTACAGTCAAATTATTTAAGAGAACCGGTAAACAGTAGTAAGAACATCTATTTTAGAAAATAATCTCCATATCCTAAGCTCCCCATGCCCCAACAGGAGACCAAGTGTGGGGGGACCCTTATGATTCCCCTCTCTGGCATCTGCTCCCCCTTCTCCTGGTGGAACACCCTGATTTTCTCCTGGGGAAGCAGCTGTCTTCACCACCCCTCAGCTGCATGGTTCAGGCCCAGCAAGGCGGGGGTGGCGGGCTGCTTTCCTCAGACAGTGGAACCCCCTACCAGAGTGGTAAAGCCAAGGGGACGTGAGGAGGGAATGTGGAAATGGCAGGGGTGGAGTTTTTGCCGAAAGTAGAGAAGGACCACACTTTCTTCCTGTGGGCACTGGGGCGTGGGCTCAGGGGGCCTGCAGATGGCACGGCCATCATGGACCAGAAGGCACCCCCTGAGACGTCAGGGGTTATCATGTGGAGCTTTCAGGTGGAGGCTGACCCAGCCTTGGGGGGTTATCACGTAGCTGCAATCAGAAGAACCTTGAGAGTTCTAGATCTTTCCATCACAGGAGCTGAAGACTGCCTATGTCATGTGAAACACTTAGTGGGGAGTTTGACTTGTAACATGAATGCCCTCAAGTGACATAGACGGTCAGAAGACACTGATGAAGGGGGGAGCCACAGGACAAGAAAAGAGGACCAGCAGCAGTGAATGCGCACGCGTGCGTGCAAGATCCACAGAAGTGACCTCCCCTGACGTCCAGGGCAGACAGCTGAAACGTTCTGCACGCTGGTTTTGAGAACGGAGCTGTGGATCCTCCTGTCTCTGCCCACTGGCTGCATATGGGATTGCCCCTCGTGGCTTCAAGCCGAGATCTCTCGAAATCCCCATGGGGACCATGGGAGGAAGGGAGAAGGTCCAGCGGGCAGCAGTGGCCTTGAGAAGGGCTCCAGGGAAAAGCCCGACAGTACCCGGGAGCTGAGTTAGGAAGCCTCGCAGACAGAAAGGGAAATTCTAGGGTGGTCGGTGTGTAGGGGTTAATTTTTGTCCACCACCAACCCTGAACAAATAAGGATTTCTGTCTCGTCTCTGACAGCAGAAATCACAAATGATCCAGGGGTTTTAAAACCGCTGTACGGACATATACACCACGGAAGAGTTTAAAACTACTTGGAACTTCATGTTAAACATCTGCACTTGGAAAACACTTCCTGTAAATTTAGTCTTTATTAAAAAAAATATTGAACTGATGATCTGAACATACTCTCAGACCTCGGGTACCCACGTTTGGTAAGGGGGTCTTCGGAACACAGAAGCCATGGGCACTGCCCTCATTGGAGGGAGCTACGTGCAGACAATGCAGACCACCCCCCCTCCAGGTTACCGGCGCTGCAACCAGAATACTGTCCAGCTTCTGTCCACTTCTCCTACAATCGGTTCCTTGTAGGAACTGATTAAACTGGGAGAGAGAGGTCAGTGGCCTGACTGGAGCAATTCCTACCTGCGTGTAGCTCTCTCTGCAGCTGAATGGGGAAGTCAAGTCACAGCCATCCTGCTGTGCAAATCTCCCAATCACAGTTCTGATACGAGCACTTCACTCGAAGTCCGGTGGCTGGGCGGCCCGGGGACAAGCTACGTCGCTGCTCCCGTTTCAGCACCCCCCCCCGTGGGACCCGGGGGCACCCCTGGGGTACTGACCTGGAATGCGACGAGATCTCGCTGAGGTCCCCCATGCTGCCGTCGGCCGCGCTGCCCGCCGAGATGGCCGGCGCGTAGCTGTGCACCGCAAACATCTTTGCCGGCTCATCGTCGGGCCCCGGGATGTCGGCAGAATCGGCCCACGGCTCGGCCCGGCTGTGGATCACTGACCTGCTGCCCGTCAGGTGCACGGGGCCCAGGACGGCGGCGGGCATGCAGGGGGCTGTGTCGATGCCACTGTCCGTGGAGGCCCCCTTGATGTAGGTCAGCCCCAGCAGCTCCGGGTCCATCAGGTCCCCAGACCCGAAGTGCTTGTCGTCGCTGTTGCTGGACGTGTTACTGGAGAGCGTGTTGCTACTGGAGTGACTGGAACAACTTTTGTCTCCAATCTTGGGAAGAGGAATGGAAAGGCTTCAGACAGAGCCCCTACCTTGCTTCTTTATTTAGACGGTTAGTCACCCAGACCTCCGAAGCTACAGACCAGAGGATCGCACATGAACCCTTTCTACTAGCTCTTCAACGGGAGGCAAGGAGAGAACTCACTTAAAAAAAAAAAAAATCCTGATTTGATGTAGAAGTCCCAGATTCCTAACTCCTCTCATAATTCATTTTAAGTTAAGTAAGAATCTTCTCAAATCTCTGTTCAATTATTCGTGCCTGGAGCACAGAAATATTGCCACAGTGTCATAGCCAGAAAATAACCAACACATGTTGTGCAAACTGAGAAAGCACATGGAAAATTAACTAAAGGGGGGAGAGCAGCTTTTTATTAAGAAAATTCTCCTGGGCCGCCTGTTGGCTCAGTGATTGAGCCTCTGCCTTCGGCTCAGGTCGTGGTTTCAGGGTCCTGGGATCGAGCCCCGCATCGGGCTCTCTGCTCAGCAGGGAGCTTGCTCCCCACCCCACCTCTCCTGCCTGCCTCTCTGCCTACTTGTGATCTCTGTCTGTCAGATAAACAAATAAAATCTTAAAAAAAAAAAAAATTCTCCTGTGACTAATTACAGTGAAGCTCTGGGTGTGGACAGAGGACTCTGGTTTGAATCCCAGCGGCACAATATGGTCTTGTCACTTAGCCCTTCTCTCTGCTCCCAACACTGACCTTGGATGATTAATCCGTGGGTCCAGCAAAATAATACTCTCTAATGTCCTGCAGCTGCAAAGTGCATTTTAAGTACAAGAGACTTCCCTGAGAGAGCCCAAGTCACAGGGTGCCCCGGGTGCTGATGAACAGGGGCTCTCTCTGCGGTCCTTGGAAGACAAAAGATGTCCCCTCTGACAGGTGGCCCTACAGGCACGGCGGCTCCGCATAGCCTGGGAACCTTGGAAGCACCAGCAAAGGACGGGATCATGAGGACAAGTTGTGCCCTGACCTGCCATAGAGCATCTTGGCGTTTCTTCTTCACAGTGTCACCCTGTCAGCTCGACACATGCCGCCTGCCCTTGACCTTTGCAGCACACATGATACTCTCCGGGCCTACTCCCACCCCCGCCTTCCTTTGCTTAACCCACCGCTGAGATCTGTAAAGGTGGAATTCTAGGGCTGCTGTAAAGCTGACTCAAGACAAGGGCCCCACAGCATGAAGGGGAGGAACGTCACGCGTGTTCCCGAGTCCCGGGCTGTGAAGCTTGCCAAGGCCTCTTGAAGGAAGAGGGGAAAAGCAACGAAGTCAGAAAATGATAAAATGTCTTCACTTGCAAGTTTTCAAAACTGTTGGCTTTATGTGGCAATGACCCACAATTTGTGTTTTCACGTTCAATAGAAAGTTGTGCCTTGTGGAGCGACGATGGCCCGGGAGGCTCCCCCAGCGGGTGAGGAGTAAATGAAGAGTAAGTGATATCCCGTGTGCCAATGACCGAGAGCCATGCACCGGGCATGGCTGGAGTGCAGGTGCCCCTTAGTTGGCAGTAGCCAGCATTACCGGGGACCATCAGGAACCGGACAGTGAGCGGCCAGCTGTGGGCAGAGCCACTCCGGCCACACATGTGCACACGCGCACACACACACACACACACACACACACACACAAGCTTCCCAGTTTCCGGCCAAGCCCACCAAGTAATGCCCACAAGGAAGTGAACAGTTCCCAGATTAAAAACTGGACTGTGATTTAGTGGCTATTACACTGGGTATCAAGGATCAAAAGGCTGAGGATATAATCTTGGTTTTGCCAATAATTTACGGTGTGATCTTTCTTGGAGGTTCTTTATCAATCAAGGAAGGAAAACAAGGAACTTCACATCTTTGTTTATTTTTCCCTCGCCTCTACTGAGAGTCCCTGGCAGAACGGCTCACGCTGTGTGCTGAGATGGCTCAGAATGGCCACGCAAGAGGTTAGCCCGAGAAGGAAGGACTTACGTGGGAGAGCTTATTGGGGGAGTCCTTGCCACGTCCATCCTTCTGCAGGGCTCTTTCTTTATAGGAACTCAGGACCTTGGAGGGCGGGCCATGCCACTTGGTTTCTGTCGCATAAAGAAGAGAGGAGCTGAATATCGAATTTGTTGTGTTGACAAAAGAGTAAAGCAAACAGAAGCTGGACGGCTAAATGGTATGGTGGAAATGAACAGCTCTGTGGTTCTGGAACGTTCTGGTCTCACCAGTGGATACCCCCTGAGAGTCCACAAAACAACTAGCATAAAGCTCGTGTTCCATTTCCGTCGGTACCGTGACCCATGACCACGTCCCCCACGACACCGGGAGACCCAGCCGACCACATGGGCACTGTCACAGGATGGGGCTGACCAATGGGACGAACGCATGAATGAATGGATGGATGAATGGATGAGGGATGGGGGGAAAGAGGGAGCAGGACAGAAGGGCTGGGCAGCTGCCAGCCGCATGTCTCATTACCCAGGTGCCTGCTTCCTTCCAGGCTGT
Source organism: Taxidea taxus jeffersonii (assembly GCA_003697995.1). Lineage (NCBI taxonomy): Eukaryota > Metazoa > Chordata > Mammalia > Carnivora > Mustelidae > Taxidea > Taxidea taxus. Next base: position 407 of record RCUC01114241.1, on the reverse strand, counting down.
CCTCCCGCTCCCTGGCTCCTTCACACTCCAAAGGGCCGGTGCCCTGGTGCTCAAGCAGCAGAGGAGAGTGGCATCTGCAAAGAGCATAGAGCTGAGTGGCTTGCTTGCCCGGTGTCCCCCGGGTGTCTCCCCCACCCCCTTGCCTGCTGCTCCCACTGGGCCCTTCCCAGGGAAGCCCTGCAGCAGAGGCTGCTTCTGGCAAATGGAAGGGCCACTGTCTGCCGGCCCAACCCTGCCAGAGAAGCTGCAGCACCTGGAATCGGGGACTCTCATTTCCCCACTGGCTCAACAGAGGCACCTGGGTGACAGCCACGTGTAGACACAGAAGGGCTGCCGATCCCAGGAGGCTGGAGAGCTGTCCAGGGTCAGAGGAGCTGTCCCCAGGAAGCTAAGGAGGAGCTCACTGC
>RCUC01114239.1:0-17594 GCA_003697995.1 Taxidea taxus jeffersonii | reverse complement strand
TGGCAATTCTTGGCTTTCCTTGGCTTTTAGACACATCATTCTAATCCTTGCCTCCCTCTTCACATAACCTTCTTCTCTCTTTGTGTCTCTTTTTCCTTCTCTTACAAGGACTGGATGAAAGGCCCACCGTACTAACCTCATCTTCACTTGATTACATTTGCAAAGACCCTATTTCCAAATAAGATCACATTCACAGGGACGAGAATTAGGACTTCAGCATATCTTTTGGCGGGGACACAGTTCAACCAACAACACAGTGAAGGAGTAGCAACCAGGAAGAAAGCCTTGAAATTTTGTGTGGTTGAAGAGCTGAGTTGACTTCTTGACAGCCTTGAGATTCTGTAAATATGTTTGCCTTTACTGTTGGCTAATCCTAGGTCTAGGGTCTTTCATCTTCAGGGTGTGGCATGGGATTCAGTTAAATATGTGTACCTTCTTTATTCTTTGGGTTCCAAGAGCCCTGGGAGAATGGACAGGTTAACTTTGAGTGGAGAATTCCCTGAAATGACAGGGAGAAGCCCCTCCTGGTCCCTTGTAGGAGTTCCTGGATCTCTAGTGAAATAGACCTGGAAAGCTGCAGCAGGACATGGTGGAGAGATGGTTAGAGCCTTTTGAATGTAAAGAGCCCCTTCTCAAGGGTTCTCCCAGACCTTTATGCTGCCCCTTCAAAGGGGTTCTTAGTGCTCCTTATTTTAATCAGTGCTCTGTAGCATTCTGTGTAATAAGTGGGCCCCATCAAAGATGCCTGGTGGAGCTGGAGAGGCATATATCCACCATGCTCCTCTAATCATGGTTCTGCATTTGGGGAAGTGTAGCATTGGACTTATAATCCTCTCCTTTTAGCAGGAGACCATTACCGGATATGTGTGTGTGTAGGAGTCCCAGCAGTTAGAGAGGGGCCTCTCAGAGGCTTGTGGGATTTTCCTGGCCAGAAAGATGGTGGCTGCAATGGAAGGAGGCCAGTTAAATGGCTGTGATCCACCGTCTATAGGGAAGAGTGCAACACACACCCAATAGGGCTTAGGTAGCCGGAAATGTGGCAGCTCCATACCCCCAGAGTGAATTCTAAAGTTGACTTATTTACACTGTTGTCCTAGCAACAGGAAAACTATTCTGACCTATAGCTGTAGAAGGCTGTAAAAGAAACTGTAGAAGGAAAAAAAAAAAAAAAAGAATGCCAAGAGAAAAAAAAAATTGTAACGAAGTGCCATTCTTTTACTTATTCAGTCAACTGAGAATAACAGTGTGTGCCTTTGGCAGTCAAATGGGAAATGGCATTTTAGGTTGCAACATGAACCTGCTTACATTAAGTGATTTATTATTATTATTATTTTGTTGTTGTTTAGATCTAGTGTACAGAGAACCTTTTCAAGTAGAGAGCTATTAAAAATGTGAGAACCGGCAGTCCTCACTAACCTGAAGCATTTGGGGACTTAGAGGAATGATAAATGCAAACAGCCCAGAATCCAGAAACTGTCTTGAGCATTTAAACCCTAGACTCTGGCAATGAGTGCCTTTAGTTAGTCAGATGTAGATAATTTTTCTTTCTGTGAGGTCTTTTTTCAGTTATATCTTGTCTGGACAGGGCGTAGCTCTGCTCAAATTCTATTTCTAGCTTGAAGAAAGACTGAGTTATTGTAGACCAAAGCCAGTGCTACTTAGAAAACGGAAAGACAGAGGAGACAGGGCATGTCTTCTAATTTGGCCGGGCTGTGAACTTGGGGCCCCTCCTCTGCTGGGTGCTCCGTGCAGGCTGCATGAGGTCTCCGTTGAACCACTGGGCCCAGCCCAAGTAACGCCTCTCATCTCCGGTACGTGACGGTCCATGCTTGGGAACCCTTTCCTGGATCTTCCTACCTCTTGAGTCTGGGCTTGTAGTTCACACTGTGCTCAGCAGATTTGTATGTGATCGTGAGTAGAAATTTGTAGGCCAAAGACCTTTTCTGTCCTCTCTCTTGTGCTCCTTCTCGTTCCCTATTTAATATATATGGTTTTCTATTTTATGTATATGCAGCTACAACCCAGTTATATCAAGTTGTTCTCCAAAAATATATTAAAATTGGATTATTAGACACTCCCCCCAGCTTCTTCTTCCCCCACTGCCCCCCCCCCACCTCTTTTAACCTGCCCATTTATGAGTTAGTCCTTGCATAGTAACATCTTGATTCCCAATTTGGCTGTGGAAGGACATCAACTGGTTTGTTGCATGCTGCTCCACTTTGTCTTCATGGTTATGATATTGAGACTTCAGGACCACACACAGATAGCAAAGTCTCTGGCCACTTAAGCATGTAAACAGTCTGGCTTTTTATAAAGTGGAAAAATATTTCTTGTGCACTATTTTAACATGATCAGCATGTTGAAACTTGGTGTGCAACTGTGTCAACATTTCTTTGGCTGGAGAGAACAACCTGGAGAGCCTCATGGTAACATATAAAATGCAAAGCTGGTTTGTTTACTACTGGGATTTGGACAGCAATTACAGTCTGAAGCTGACTTCCAAACTTGGGATCCAGAATAAGTGAAATAATTATTTTTGCATCATGATTATGCTAGTTAAAATAATGATTCCTTTTCAGATGGCTGTGATTCTTCCAGGAAATTAGAGGAAAATGGGTAGCTAAATTCCCATGAAGTCCTTATAGAAAAACTCACATTAGACCTAGCCCGATAGTGTCTTGTTTTGCTTTACATATTTACTGAACACCTCAAATGTGTCAGATTCTTTTCTACTTGCTGGGTGTCAGGATTAAACAGGACAGACTGGCTCTTCCATCATGGTGCTTGCTCTGGCTCTCTGACTTTCCTGGAGAAAACAGTAAATAAGTAATCAGTAATCAGGTAAACAAGAAAGATGATATTTGTGATTCCTCTGAAATGGGTTTGTTCAACATCGAATGTCTATCCAGGGCATCGTGGAGACCTTTCAGATATGTCAGTGAACAAAACCAATTTCTTCTCTGACGGGCCTTACGTTCTGGTGCAGGAGATAGGCAATAAGCAGTAACCCAAATGAATACATAAATTATATTGTGTATTGGAGGGTAGGTTGGTAGTAAGTACTGTCCAACAAGAAAAAGTAGAACAAGGTAAAAGGCATCGGTTGGGGGCAGGGATTAGGGGCAGACAGGCTGCAATTTTAAATTGGTGATCCCAGAAAGCCTCACTGAGAAGGCTTGAGGAGGTGAAAGTTAGCTCAGTGGTGTCTGTGGGCAGAATATTCTAGGCCTTTGGGAGACCAATGTGTTTGAGAACAGCAGGGAAACCAGTGTGACTGGAGAGGAGTGAGGCAGACAAAAAGAGAAGGGGCCACGGACCCATACTAAGGATATCAGCATGAAAGCATGTCGGGAGGTGCGACAGAATGACAGAGGTCATCATGCTGCCCTGTGAAGGTAGGAGGTGGGGACAGGGAGGAGGCAAGGGAAGAGGAGGTTTGGGTAAGGTTGTAAGGTCTAAGTAAGGGCCCTCGGTTTTATGGTGAGTGGAAACAGAGGTAGAAGGAGATGAGATAGCCACTTCTTGTCTTCTAAGATTTCAGAGAAGGGAAAAAGCATGCAGTGGAAGCACACAGAAGGATGGAAGCTTTGCAGGGCTGGGACCTGATCTGCTCCCTTCACTGTGTCCCCAGCTCGGCCTGGCTTGGCAGGTAGCAGGCCCCACAAAGCAGGAGACACCTGCATGGATGGACACATGCACCAGTGATTTAGTGACATAACCTCCTGGGGGACAGAAACCCATCATCTTTTATTTTTTGAGATACTTGAAAATGCACATACACAAAATCCCAAGAATAATATAACAGTACTATTTATATAGCAGTCACTCCGAATTTATAGCACTTAACATTTTGGCATAGTTGTTTTCAGCCTTTGTAAACTCTGTATGTGTGTGTGTGTGTGTGTGTGTGAGAGAGAGAGAGAGAGAGAGAGAGAGAGAGTTCTTTTCAATGCTAACCTCAGTTGCTTTCCCCACCCTAGAGGCAGCCATGTTGTGAGGCAGCCATATTGTGTGTCAGCCTGATCATCTTTTAGCAGATCTTCTGTTTTTGGTTTGTGTCTGGGGAAGTGGAAGGTGGAGAGAAGAGCCAGTGTTTTCTGGGAGGCCCATGGCAGACGCTGGGGCTCAGTATTGCCCTGGCTAGAGTCAGCAGGAGTGTCTGTGTACACAGACCCTGCTCTGGAACATGAACCCCTCTCAGCAAGCACCTAGCTAGGGCTTAGCATAGTGTTAAGCATGATGCCAATATGGGCAGAGCGTACAAGAGCCCAGTCCTGAAAATCCCTGCGTTTTACCAGCGTCCCTTTACCAGGGTGTGTCCTGAATCGGTTTGCTCTGACTCCTCATACCTTTAGCAGATGAGGTGCTTCACATGGGTCATTCTTTCAGATAACTGAAACTTACCCCTTTAAAATTTTGTTTTATTATTTTTCTTAAAGGTGTATTTGTTTTAGAGGGAAAGAGAGAGTGCGTGAGCGGGGGAAGGGGAGAGAGAGAGAAGGAAAGGGAGAGAACCTCCACTGAGCTCGGAGCCTGACTCCATTTCAAGAAGACCCAAGCCAAAACCAAGAGCCAGGGCTTAACCAGTTGAGCCACCCAGGCACTTCTCCCTTTTTTATTTGAAACACTTTTGATGGAAATTATCTTCAAATGTCTCACAGGTTGTGATTTCCATGTCTTCTCAAATGAAGCCTGTTAACCTTTGATGTGAATTAACCAGGATCATTCCTTCGAACCCCTGTGGCTATATCCATTAATGCTCGCAAGGCCCACGGACAGCTTGTTCCTGCCATAAGTGACCCCAGACTGCTTTGCTAGAGCTCTTGCTTATTTTTGCTCGCTTGTGCAGAACTCCCCCTCCACCAGCTAGCTGCCAGCTCTCCCTTCTTGCTCTTGTCAGCCTGCCACTCACTCTCCTTTAGTCCCACTTCTCCTTACTTCTGAGTTCCTGTCTGCTCTGGCCCGGGGAAGTAGATAACCAAATTAAGAGAATTCTGGGTCAGGCTAAAGGAGAGTTCATGTGAGTGGCTCTCCACGGAACATTTGCTTTGGGCCTCGGGGGTTAACTCAGGGCGTCTGTTAGACTTTGCAGTCTGACGTCCTGATACTGACCAGTGAACTTGTTTGGACACGTGGTCTCTTGAAGACAGCTGATGTTCAGAGCAGGACAGCTGTGTAAGGCTCACTAAGCATTCTGTACTTGCTCGCCACAATGGGTTCATCCTCCCCCTACTATGCCACACTGGGGCTTTACTTCTCCTTCCCTGAGTTTCTTCCCACAGTGTCTGACTGAGAGCTTGGGGCACAGGGCCTCTCCGTAACGGCCCTGATGGCCTCAAGTTGTAATTCACTGTTAGAGAAATTCAACTGTAAGGTTGTTGGGGAAAGTCACTGTTGGGTCTATAAAACTCATTCTCTTTTCTAAAACCAGCCATTCAGTTCTAAAGGCAGTGGGGAACACTGAGATGATCTCATTCCAGCTCCCAGTTTTACAGCTGAAGAAACCAAAGCCCCAATGAGAAATGACTTGACCGAGATCACACAAATCAATGGCCACTGACTGAGGAGTGTTCCCACCACAGAATAGTCTGGCCACTGTGCTCATAGGGGCCCTGCTTTTGCTGTGATGTGTCTGAGCACCCTGGCTTCCATGTGGGAATACTTTGGCAGCAGCGTGGAGCAGGTGGTCTCCTGTGCATTGTTTCCGAGGCTTGGTGGGATATCACCTCTGTGTGGACCAGATTATCTGCTGGTTAAAAAAAGTGGTTTGGCTAGATATCCATCAACAGATGAATGGATAAAGAAGATGTAGTATATATATATATACAATGGAATACTATGTAGCCATCAAAAGAAATGAAATCTTACCATTTGCGATGACATGGATGGAACTAGAGCATATTATGCTTAGCGAAGTAAATCAGTTGTAGAAAGACAACTATCATATGATCTCCCTGATATGAGGAAGTGGAGATGCAACGGGGGTGGGGGTTAAGGGGGTAGGAAAAGAATAAATGAAACAAGATGGGATCAGGAGGGAGACAAACCAAAAGAGACTCTTAATGTCATAAAACAAACTGAGGGGGGTGGGGGGAGGGGGTTGGGAGAGGGTGGTGGGGTTACATTATATGTTTAAATAAAAATAAAAATTTAAGAAAAAAAGGAAAAAAAAAGTGGTTCAGAACCTATTCACTGCATGGATGAAGGTTTATCCTGAAAGATGTTCATTGTGGCATTATTTAGAAAAGTGAAAAGTTGGAGACAGCTGGTCTAGTGTTGGGCTAATGAATAAATTTTGAAATAGCTATATAATTATGCAGTCATTAAAATTACAGGTACGGAGTTGCTAATAGCAAGGACTGCAGCAAAGTCACTGGTCTTTTTTTTTTTTTTAAGATTTTATTTACTTATTTAACAGAGACACAGCGAAAGAGGGAACACAAACGGGAGTGGGAGAGGGAGAAGCAGGCTTTCTGCTGAGCAGGGAGCCTGATGTGGGGCTCAGTCCCAGGACCCTGGGATCACGACCTGAGCCGGAGGCAGATGCTTAACAACTGAACCACCCAGGCACCCCAGTTGCTGGTCGTTTTTGAGCAGGATGTTATAATTTTTTAAAAAGATTTTTTATTAATTTATTTGACAGAGATCACAAGTAGGCAGAGAGAGAAAGGGGAAAGCGGGCTCCCTGTAGAGCAGAGAGCCCGATGTGGGGCTCGATCCCAGGACCCTGGGATCATGACCTGAGCCGAAGGCAGAGGCTTAATCCACTGAGCCACCCATGTGCCCCCGGGTATTATAATATTAAGTCAAATGGGCAGAATTAAGGAAGAAAAACAGTAGAAAAATTGTATACACTGTGACCCTAACAATATTAAAGTTTAAAGAGAAAAAAGACTGGAGAGGAAATATTCCAAAATGAAGCTGCTTTTTTGGGTGAAGGGCTTTCTTTTTGTTACTTCCTTTTTGTACTTAGCAAAATTTCTAGAATACCCATCTCTTTTTATAAATTAAAAAATATTCTTTAATGAGGTTGCTGTGTTGGGGAGGCAGAAGCAACTCTGGTTAGGGAGACAAGGTGCAAAACCGTATTTAAAGTTTCCTGGACACAATCGTGAGAGGCCGTGTGGCTCACACAGGTGACACACACCTGTTACACTGTACATACACTGGGTGGACTTCTCGTATAATGTGATCCCTAAGTGTAAGTTAGCTATATTGTTTGTTATTTAACCAGAGAAACCGTGATTAGTTTCAACACTAGAGGGAGAATAGAAAAAAATGGCCACATTGGATTGATTTCTGTACAGACAGTACTAGACTTGCATTTTATTTATTTTTGTGTTTAAGATATTTTCAGGAGTAATTTTTAATATAGTCAATTCTTGGTGAATTTAGAACCCAATCATCATATAAGCTGGATTCCACTCTATGTGCCTAAAACATGAATGTTGTTATTGGTGGGCTTGGGCCAGCCCTTGAGGCCTTGCAGTGTAATCTTTGCCCTTGCATGTTGCATTTATTAGGCCCTGAAATGAAGCCTGAGAGGCAAGGAGAACATGGATGAGGGGGTAGAGAAGCCGGGGGGAAGAGAGGGTTGTTATCTCGTACCCCACATCATTCTAGGCCAGCTTATCTCCTAGTATTGGGTAAAGAAGGAGAAAATCTAGAGAGCTAATGTTTATTCACTAGCTACAGTATGCTAGATGGACAGTACCAGATTCTAGCAGATGCAGAATTCAGTCTTCCCTGCAACATTTTGAGGTAAGAATCGTTATCCCCATTTTTCAGCTAAGACAGCTGGGACTCAGCTAGCACTTGGTAGAGTTGGAGTTCATAGCCAGGTCTGTGTAGGTCAAAGCTCAAATCATTCCTTCACCTTCTGCAGCACCTTCAGGCAGCTCACAATCCAGGGAAGTCAGGAGAGAGCCACTGGGGTCTCCACTGGGGCGTGGTGGCCCTTTGTTGCCAGTGTGCACGGAAGTGAGTCAGAGGGGGAGCTGCATGGTTCGTTGTAGCCCCATCCTGCAGGCCCCGGCATCCATGTTGTTTGGCTAGGACGGCAGACATGGAACAGGGGCCCAGAAAGCTGCAACAGAGATTCAAACCCTCATCTTCACTTCCAGCCGGCTTTCTAGAAACTGGAGATGCATAGGGGAAAGGATCTCTGAGGGGTCAGGACAGCTCCCCCAAGTGGCAGTAAGAGCATGGCCATGGATGAGAGCATGGGGTGGAGAGGAAGAGGAGGCAGGTGCTGCTCTAGACGGTTCGTTGTTTTTGCTTCATTGGGGTTGAACTTCCTCTTTTCATGAAATCAAAGACTAACTACAAACCACTGATTGGTATGTTTCCCATGACTGCTTTCAGATGAGATTTTAGAGCTTTGACTACCTGCTGTGGTGGATAAGCACGTGTCTGAGGTCAACCGCTAGGAGACATGGTGCTAGGTCCTCCAGACCATCTCCTTTGTTCACTCCTCCTACCTCCACTCTTATCCCCTTTCCTTCTGCCTAGATCCCTGGTCATTTCTCACCAAGTCCCCAGCGATGCTCCTGCCTAGGTTCTGGTACCCTTGTTCTCTGAAGCTGGTGAGCATCTCATTATAGCACAGAGCTGCCTTCAGAGCTTTCCCTAGTGTTTCTCTTGCCTTGTTGCCTCCACACCTGGTTTCCAGGCAGCCTTGGGGTAGGGAAAACAACCTGGAGTTAATGCCGTCAGCTAGTCCACATATGATCTTGAACTTGACCCCTCAGAGTCCACTTTGCCATGCTGAGGAGTCCTACACACCATCAGGATTGTGTGAGGAAAAACTGTCTGAGAAAGGGCCTAGCGCTCCTCCTTCCATCTCTCCCACTACATTCTCTTCCCACCCTGTCCGAGAATCCTAGCTCTGAAAAGCTCTCTGATAGGTGCGCCTGGGTGGCTCAGTGGGTTAAAGCCTCTGCGTTCGGCTCAGGTCATAATCCCAGAGTCCTGGGATTGAGCCCCGCATTGGGCTCTCTGCTCAACAGGGAGCCTGCTTCCCCCCTCTCTCTGGCTGCTGCTCTGCTTACTTGTGATCTCTGTCTGTCAAATAAATAAATAAAATCTTTTAAAAAGATAAAAAAAAGCTGTTTGATAAAAAGTACAGTGGGTTGGCAGACTGTGGTCTCCTTTAGCTATGAGACATCGGCCAAGTCACTGGTCTTTTTTGAGTCTGGGAGTAGAACTACCCACCATACTAGTTTTTTATTGTGGTTGTGCCTTATGAACTGTCAGGTACCACACAAAGGAGTAGCACTTGTTACAGTGCCTGTCCAACCTGGGGTGGGGATTTGAGAAGGATGGCATGGAAGATTTGATAACCTGTAAAAAGATATTTCATACTTGTAATTCAAGAAGAAAACGTGGATTGTGTGTATTCTCATAGTATGCTTACTTTTATCCACTTATCTGCCCCCAGCCTTGCTGGCCTCTTCATCGTATTTCAACTGTGATTTTTCTGTAGCAAGCCCATGCTTTCTCCTCCTCCTCTTTCTGTTTCTCCATTTAACAATCCCCCCAAAAGAGAAAAAAGAAAACACTTTTGATTTGTATTCCGATCCTGAACTAATAAACCCTCAGTGTCTTAGCACACTAAGGAGTGTGTGAGTCTATACTCCTCGTGGCCATGCTTAACTTTCATCCTGGGTAACTGGCAGCTGGGACTGCAGGCCTGTTACACAGCTGGCAGTCTTCCACCCACCATGATCCATGAGGAAGCCTCCTGTTGGAGCTTGTTCCCGAATGATAAGGCTGGCTATGGTGAGATGGAGACTGGGCCTAGCCTCAGGTGCCTGGCAAATAATCAGTGGGCCCAGGTTGAATGGACCCAGCCAGAATTGGGCACAGTGTGCCTCCTGCCAGCCAAAACCATCACGTCTGTTGTTTGGTAGTGGGCCACGTTTCTGGGTTAATCCATCAATCAACATCGTGGCATTCGTTTGTGCCATGTTCTTGCCCTTCCATTCACCTTTGTGGTGAAATGGAACCAGTTTGTTTTCTTACTGTTTTGAGTTGCTGGTGGTCCCTTAAAATGTCAAAAGTTTGCAATCCATTGTCTTTATAATCTGCCGACATCTGCTTAATCTCATATTTCCCTATCAATGAGATGATAAGTGCTCATCTCTCAGGCACATATAAAACGTTCTTAAACATGGTCACACAGCTTTGTAGAAAAGCTTGAAATCAGGCAATGTGATGTCCCCAGTTTTGTTTTTCTTTTTCAACATTTCCTTAGCAATTTGGGGTCTCTTCTGGTTCCATACAAGTTTTAGGATTTTTTGATACAGCTCTTCAAAAAATGCCAGAGGAATTTTGATTGGGATGGCTTTGAAAATATAGGTTGCTCTAGGCTGTATAGATATTTTAACAATGTGTATTCTTCCGATCCATGAGCATGGAATGGTCTTCCATCTTTCTGTGTCTTCTTCAGTTTCTTTCGTGAGTGTTCTGTAGTTCCTCAAGTACAGATCCTTTACCTCTTTGGTTAGGTTTATTCCCAGGTATCTTATGGTTCTTGGTGCTATAGTAAATGGAATTGATTCTCTAATTTCCTTTTGTATATTTTCATTGTTAGTGTATAAGAAAGCAACTGATTTCTGTATATTGATTTTGTATCCTGGCACATTGCTGAATTGCTGTATGACTTCTAGTAGCTTGGGGGGTGATCTTTTGGGTTTTCCGTATAGGGTATCATGTCATCTGCGAAGAAAGAGTTTGACTTCTTCTTTGCCAATTTGAATACCTTTTATTTCTTTGTATTGTCTGATTGCCATTGCTAGGACTTCTAGTACTATGTTGAACATAGTACATCCTTGTCATGTTCCTGATCTCAAAGGGAAGGCTGTCAGCTTTTCCCCATTGAGGATGATATTTGCTGTGGGTTTTTCATAGATAGATTTTATGAAGTTGAGGAATGTTCCCTCTTTCCCTATACTATGAATCGTTTTAATCAGGAACGGGTGCTGATCTTGTCAAATGCTTTTTCTGCATCAATTGAGAGGACCGTGTGGTTCTTCTCTCTTCTTTTACTGATTTGTTCTATCACATTGATTGATTTGCGAATGTTGAACCACCCTTGCATCCCATGGATAAATCCAACCTGGTCATGGTGGATAATCTTTTTAATGTACTGAATCTTGGCATCCATATTCATAAGGGATATTGGTGTGAAGTCCTCCTTTTTGGTGGGGTCTTTGCCTGGTTTGGGGATCAGGGTGATGATGCTGGCTTCGTAAAAAGAATCTGGAAGTTTTCCTTCTGTTTCTGTTTTTTGAAACAGCTTCAGGGGAATAGGTATTTCTTCTTTAAATGTTTGGTAGAATTCCCCAGGGAATCCATCAGGTCCTGGGCTCTTGTTTTTTGGGAGTTTTTTTTTTTTTTTTTAATATTTTATTTATTTGCCAGAGAAAGAGCACAAGCAGGCAGAGCAGCAGCAGAGAGAGAGGGGGAAGCAGGCTCCCCCCCTGAGCAGAGAGCCCGATTCAGGGCTCGATCCTAGGACAGAGATCATGACCTGAGCCGAAGGCAGAGGTTTAACCCACTGAGCCACCCAGGTGCCCCTTTTGGGAGGTTTTTGATTACTGCTTCAATCTCATTACTAGATATTGGTCTATGTGGGTTGTCAATTTCTTCCTGATTCAGTTTTGGAAATTTATAGGTTTCTAGGAATGCATCCATTTCATCTAGGTTACTTAACTTACTGGCATATAACTATTGATAATAATTTTTGATGATTGTTTCTATTTCCTTGGTGTTAGTCGTGATCTTTGTGACAGCATGGTACTGGCACAAAAACAGACACATAGACCAGTGGAACAGAGTAGAGGGCCCAGATATGGACCCTCAACTCTATGGTCAAATAATCTTTGACAAAGCAGGAAAAAATATACAGTGGAAAAACAGTCTTTTCAATAAATGGTGCTGGAAAAATTGGACAGATGTGTATAGAAGAATGAAACTCGACTGTTCTCTTACACCGTGCACAAAGATAAACTCAAAATGGATAAACGTGAGGGAGGAATCTATCAAAATCCTAGGGGAGAACATAGGCAGTAACCTCTTTGACATCGACCACAGCAACTTCTTTCAAGACATGTCCCCAAAGGCAAAGGAAACAAAAGCAAAAATGAACTTTTGGGACTTCATCAAGATCAAAAGTTTCTGCGCAGCAAAGGAAACAGTCAACAAAATAAAGAGGCAACTCACGGAATGGGGGAAGATATTCGCAAATGCCACTACAGACAAAAGGCTGATATCCAAGATCTATAAAGAACTCTTCAGACTCAACACACACAAAATAGATAATCACATTAAAAAGTGAGAAGACATGAACAGACATTTCTCCAAAGAAGACATACAAATGGCCAGCAGACACATGAAAAAATGTTCATCATCTTTAGCCATCAGGGAGATTAAAATCAAAACCACATTGAGATACCACCTTACACCAGTTAGAATGGCCAAAATCAACAAGACAGTAAACAAGTGTTGGAGAGGATGTGGAGAAAGGGGAACCCTCTTACACTGTTGGTGGGAATGCAAGTTGGCACAGCCACTTTGGAAAACAGTGTGGAGATTCCTTAAGAAATTAAAAATAGGGGTGCCTGGGTGGCTCAGTGGGTTAAAGCCTCTGCCTTCGGCTCGGGTCATGATTCCGGGGTCAGGGGATCGAGCCCCACATTGGGCTCTCTGCTCAGCGGAGAGACTGCTTCCCTTCCTCTCTCTCTGCCTGCCTTTCTGCCTGCTTGTGATATCTGTCTGTCAAATAAAGAAAAAAAAATTAAAAATAGAGCTTCCCTATGACCCTGCAATTGCACTACTGGGTGTTTATTCCAAAGATACAGATGTAATGAAAAGAAGGGCCATCTGTACCCCAGTGTTCATAGCAGCAATGGCCATACTCACCAAACTGTAGAAAGAACCAAGATGCCCTTCAACTGACAATTGGATAAAGAATATATGGTCCATATATACTATGGAGTATTATGCCTCCATCAGAAAGGATGAATACCTAACTTTTGTATCAATGTGGATGGGACTAGAAAAGATTATGCTGAGTGAAATAAGTCAAGCAGAGGGAGTCAGTTATCATATGTGATATGTAGAGCATAAGGAATAACATGGAAGACATTGGGAGATGGAGAGGAGAAGTGAGTTGGGGGAAATTGGAGGAGGAGATGAACCATGAGAGACTGTGGACTCTGAGAAACAAACTGAGGGTTTTGGAGGGGAGGGATGGGGGTTTGGGTGAACCTGGTGGTGGGTATTAAGGAGGGCACGTATTGCATGGAGCACTGGGTGTAGTGCATAAACAATAATTTTGGAACACTGAAAAGAAAAATTTTAAAAACAAAACAAAACAAAAAAAACAAATGTATGACCATTGAAGTCATTCAATACAAATTACTAATCTTCTGCAGCCCCCTCTGCATCCTGTCTGTCATAGGGTCATGACTCCTCTGGGGTCAGTGTCAGGGATTTTGAACTCATAAAGTCTGTTTATCTGCTTATGAGGCAGGCAGGAAAGGGTACGACTTCTGCTGCCAAGCTGAAATCTGCCTGTCTGAAACCTACCCCTGGCTGTTTTAATTTTGTCAGCAGAGTGTGTCTACCCCCTCTTCAACAACAGCAATAATACAAAGGAGTAATTTAATAAAAGCAGGAGCAGCTGGGCACTTCCCATCTCATTTGATGCTCACCACCACCCTTTGAAGAAGGTACTGTTAGTACCCTGGTTTCACAGAAGTGGCTTGGAAGTGAGGTGAGGGGGCTACTACCCTCAAGAGTGGAGCTCTGAGTCACCCATCATGCTGGCTCCCGCTGTTCATGACAGCCCTTCCCGTGTGCCAAGACCATCGTCCTATCCTTTCTGACCCCAAATCTTTTCTCCTTTTATTTTAAATAGTTTTTTTTTTTTTTCTTATTTGACAGAGAGAGAGATCACAAGTAGGCAGAGAGAGAGGCAGGCAGAGAGAGAGGGGGAAGCAGGCTCCCTGCTGAGCAGAGAGCCCGATGCGGGACTCGATCCCAGGACCCCGAGATCATGACCTGAGTCAAAGGCAGAGGCTTAACTCACTGAGCCACCCAGGCACCCCTAAATAGTTTTTTTAAAAAAGATTTTATTTATTTATCTGACAGAGAGGGAAGGAGAGGAAAAGAGAACACAAGTAGGCAGCAGGCAGAGGGAGAGGAAGAAGCTTGTTCCTCACTGAGCAGGAAGCCCAATGTAGGGCTCGATCTCAGGGCCCTGGGATCATGACCTGAGCCTCAGGCAGACGCTTAACCAACTGAGCCACCCAGGCATCCCTATTTTTAAATAGTTTAGTTCCCTTGATCATTCCACATGTAATAATATCCCTATACATGATACATAAGTATTCCTGCTTCTTTGGCTCCTTTCTAGATTGACAGAACCTTCTAATTTGGTTCCCACGGGGAAGCTGTTATTTTGATAAAGTTTAGTTCATTTAAAATATGGTATTGCTATATAATAAGAATCCATGCTTATCATAAGAGAAGTAATTCGCCATTTTATTCTTTTCAAAAAATGCACACAACTATTTGCCTGTGGGCTTGGAAGGCAGTGTCTCAGAATTACTTGAGCCTAGAACAGGGGTTGGCAAACTTTTTCTGTGAAGAGTCAGCTACTAAATATCTTGGGCTTTGCAAACCATCCGGTCTCTGCATCAACTTAACTCCACCCTTGTTGATGAAAGCAGACATTGACAATGTGTAAACAAGTGAGAATGGTTGTGTTCTGGTAACGCTTTATTTATAAAAAGCAACAGCTGGGTTTGGACCCTGGATCATAGTTTGCATTTAATGGGGTTTTCCTTAATGGTGAGAAAGTGTTTACAAGTGGGTGTTAAGTAGGACAGTGCTAGTTACTTTGGCGTAATTATTAATAGCACCCTCTTTCAGTTTCAAGTGTCTTGGTCATATATTAAAATATTGTCACCCTAGTATTATGTCACCTTAAGGTTATTAATGAGACTAAGATGAAATAGAAACTTTAGTTTCTGTCCTTCCTTCCCTCAGTTATTTTGTGTTACAATAGTCAGGGCGTTAACGCATCAGGTGACCTTTTCTTAGATTCTTACCCTCTTCTGGTCCCAGAAGAGGGCCTGGCAGTGGAAGGAGGGAGGGAGGGAATAGAGAGACCTCCCAAAGGAGTATCTGTAGCTCACCTTTTTTGCAACACTGCCTGTGTGCTGGGCCCTGTATGGGGGCTACAGAGGGATTGTGTAATGAGATACCCTAATCACATGAGTTAAGTGTGGTTATTATCTTCACTTTACCGATAAGGAGCCTAAAGCCCAGAAGGTTAGGAAATTTGCCTGGAATCACAATGCTAGTAGTTACATTTGGGTTCAGACCTGGACTGTGACCTCAGAACCTAAGCTCTGAGGCTGATCAAGTGTGAAAGAATTAAAACTAAATAAATCTAATAAATAAGTCAAATGCAAGCAAGACAAGATTGGGATCAGTTGAAACCATGCTCTTTTCCAGAGCAGAAGAGGTGGTAGACATTATCTCCTACCCTTTTCATCACATCATAGGTATAAATATCTTGAAGGGTCAGTGAGTCTTAACTGGGACTTCTCACAGGAGTAAAGGAATTATAACATTGTTAGGCCCTTTTGGTTGAAAGAAACCTCAGGGCATTGGAGGGACTTCAGGCCAAAAGATGCCAGATGGACTAAGGACATCCTTGAACTTTAAGGGGTAGAGTTTGATGGGTAGGGGCTATTTTGATTAGAGCTGCCTCTGGCTGGCTGGCCAAAGGATGAGAAGTCATGGCTTTGCTTCTCACTAGTCATTGCCTCTCTGCAGCAGAGTAAAGAAGTCTGTGTTCAGCCCGGTGCCTGGGAATTAAGATGTGTATTTCCTTCAGACACCTGTGGCTTCCAGCTGGAGAGGGAGTGGCCCATACTAGTCTCTGAACTCCTATAGGTTAGACCCCCATATTTCCAGCCCAGTGATTTAAAAAGAACACCAAGTTGTATATAATTTTCAAAGGGAGTTGCCTTCTTCAGATAAAACTGTGCCAAAAGAAAATCTTTAAAAATAATTCCCATCAACTCTTATTATTTCTGGGTGGTATTTTTTTGTACAGTTTCCAAAGCTGTGACCCTAACCACAATGGAGATGGTCTTTTGGAGCTTTTGCAAACTACTTACTCAGAAGTGCAAAGCAGGGTACCTATAGGTTGGTTACAGAACTCCTCCCAAGGGTGGGAGGTGAGAGTGGGAAACCAGTGGGTATGCCTCCTGACCCCTGCTTTTTAACATGTATTCTTTGAGGTGTATTATAGTTGGTGTATTTTCCCAGACTTTCAGTGTTGCCCCAGGACAATTGTCTAAGTTCATTTTGGCATCAGGACAAATGAGAGGATGTTTCCTGTTTGCCTGACTCTTGCCCCAACTTCTTTCTCTGTACTGTTAAGCTTTTGGCTAAGTTCTTTCCTGTTGTATTCCACATTTTAACTGATGTTAGGGCACCAAGTGCAAAAATCTGCAAACAGTTAGCTTTCATGTTTGAGTATTCGGGTTGGAGCATACTAAAGTTAAAGTTCTCATAGCATGGAAAGATCACCCTCTGTATAATGCATTAAACATTTAATAACTGTACTAATAATCCCAAACACTTTTAATGGGCCACATGGGAGCCTTAATGTGGTAAAAATGTATTTCTTCACTGTCAAGTTAACTTGCATCAAATTGAGAGAAATTCTTCGAAGCAGCTTTGAGGGATTGGAAGTTTATAAGCTTAGTAACAAACAGCATATTTTGAAAGTAATTTTTATGTAAAAAAAAAACAATAGAAATAAAGTGGGCATTACTAGCCTAGTGCTCTGTGCATTTCTTTTCAGTTTAAGACTTTTGAGGTCGAGAGAGGTGCATCTGCTCTGTGTCAGGTTAAGTGATCATGAGTGCGGTTAGCGGCAAGACCTGTTGGATAACACGGGTGTCTCTGGCCTGAAGACCTTCCGCTTTGATTGCAGAATATGGATTGTTTGAATTTGGCCCCTCTTGAAGTATTTTTAAAAATACAGCACCTTTGGAAGGAAAAGTCAGAAGCTGATGCGTATCTTGTGTTAAATTGAGTTCACATTTATTTCTAAGTGGGATCATCTTTTTTAAGAAAAGGTTTTCTGGTACAGTAGGTGTGCATTTGAAATGATGCAATTGCTTTCAGAAGCTCAGAAAGGATTGATTGATACAAGGACCAAGTCTAGTAATGTAATTACCAATTTTACAATGTTTTGGCTTATTTAAAATAGCTTTGGCTCCCAACTACTAGAGAATCCAGTCAAAACACTTATGATGTGCATAAATGACGAGACTTAGGAAACTGATATTTCTCAAGTGTTGGGAAGGAAATGATGTCTTCTGAATAAAATTCATGACATAAATGTTGCTCATCAGTTCACTAGCCTGAATATTATACATTATATATTTGAATTTTTTTTAGCTTGAAGATTTTGTTGTTTATTTCAAAATGTCAGATATTTGTATATATGTCATCATTTTAGATTTCTTTGTATGGTCGATACCTGAGGTTTTTTTTTTTTT
>RCUC01114238.1:0-54441 GCA_003697995.1 Taxidea taxus jeffersonii | reverse complement strand
AGCTTTTTTTATTTCAACTTGATTAGACTTTATTTCTTTTATTTCTCCAGAAAGGGTTTTTATTTCTCCTGACAGGGTTTCTCTAATATCTTCCATGCCTTTTTCGAGCCTGGCTAGAACCTTGAGAATCGTCTTCCTGAATTCCAGATCTGACATATTACCAATGTCTGTATTGATTAGGTCCCTAGCCTTCGGTCCTGTCTCCTGCTCTTTTTTTTGTGGTGAGTTTTTCCGCCTTGTCATTTTGTCCAGATAAGAATCCGCTGTTCTCCTTGTTAAGTGAACTTGGTCTTGGCTGGATTTCTTTGATCTTCTGGGGGAGGGGCCTGTTGTAGTGATTCTCAGGTGTCTTTGCCCCAGGCGGAGTTGCACCGCCCTTACCAGGGGCCGGGCTAAGTAATCCTCTCAGGTTTGCTTTCAGGAGCTTTTGTTCCCTGAACGCGCTTTCTGTAGATTTCTGGAGGACGGGAATGACAATGGCGGCCTCCCAATCTCCGGTTCAGAGGAGTCGAGAGCTAGGGGCCCCAGTCTTCAGTGCGCCTTCAGAGAAAAGCGTTTAATCCCTCCAGTCTCCCTAGCCCACGTTTGCGCCGGAGACTGCGCGCGCGCGCGCGCCCGCCCACAGACACCGCGCGCCCACCGACACCGCGGGCCCGCCGACACTGCGCGCACCCGCAGACCACGCGCGCCCGCAGACCGCGCTCAGAGAAAATCGTCCGTAAGCAGTCCCTTCTCACTGGCTTCTGGGAGTGCTCCGAGCTCACCCAGCCTGTGACCAAGCGTCTCTGTCTCTGGCAGAGTCCCACCTGGAGTCTCCGGACCCCGTAGATCCCTGAGCTCTCCCGGGTCGGAGTCTCCCCGGATCTTGTGGGGACCCCTCGCACAGAGCACCGGCCAGTGCCACAGAGCACCGGTCCGTGTCACAGACCACTAGGAAATCTCGGCTCTGTCTCCGCAGCCGACTTCCCCGCTCTAATACCTGTGAGCTCTGCGACACTCAGACACCCCCGATCCTTCTGTGACCCCGTGGGACCTGAGTCCACGTTGTCCCCGTGAGGTCTTCACCCCAGTTTAGCCTCTGGAGTGATGTCCCTCCGTGGAGCCGACTTTTAAAAGTTCTGATTTTGTGCTCCGCCGCTTGCCGGGAGCCGGCCCCTCCCCCTGGGGTCTATCTTCCCGTAGCGTTGGATTCACTTCTCCGCTGGTCCTACCTTTCAGAAAGCGGTCGATTTTCTGTTCCTAGAATTGTTGTTTTTCTTCTCTTCGATCTCCTGTTGGATTTGTAGGTGTTCGGAATGGTTTGATAGGCTATCTAGCTGATCTCCTGCTGGCTGATGTCGTCTCAGCCTCCTACTTCTCCGCCATCTTGACTCCTCCCCCCCGAAAACTAATAGTTTTAAAATTTATGTGTCCTTTGGTTTTTTACCTTTTACAAAATTGCCCAGGGTGGTGTTTAATATCAGTGGAAGGAATTGCCTTCCTGACCCTCTAGACCCCACATCATCCCACACTTTTGTGAGCGAGGCATTTGCTCCAAGTTTCTGCTTTTTGAGTCACAGAAGTTTGCCCCTTAGAGCAGAGAAATAGAAGTGACCCATTTAGGGTGCGAATTCATTCCAAAAATAGGTAACGCACTTTGCCCATCATCTTAAACACAGCCCAGCAGTAAAACAGTGTCTTCATACTTGTCACGGCAGGATTTGTTCTTGGTGTCAATCTGAACAATGAAGGAATTTCTGGGAAGGGAAACCATGCCTTGGCGGGCCCAGAAAATGGCCCAGTCTTTTGCATGGCAACTCTGAGGAGTGCTCCCTCCTGGCTTGGCAAGGTGGGACGATTAAAACCGCAGTCAGCTGAGAGGTGACGTGCAACTTTGCTCTAGTGGCCAGCACTCTCAGTGTTCCTTAGTGACCCAGACACCATCATAACGAAGCTTAGGTAAATTTTATGCCCCCATATAGGGATAGTTTGAGGCCACACATAGGACTGTGCTCTTTGGTGCTACATGATCAAGGTAACTATTCTGATTTCTGTCTGCAAAGGCGGTCTTGACTGTGTTGGAACCTTAGACCCACGGAATGTCCCATCCTTTTTCAGGTCTGTCTGACTTTCTTCCTCCACAGTGGGTCTGTGATACTCATCTGCGGTGTTTTCTGTGGCTGCTGTTCGTGTGTTCTGTTACGATGTATTATTATTCCATTGTCTGAATAAATGACAGTTTACACATTATGCTCCCAATGGACATTTGGGTAGTTTGCTGGTTTCTTTTGTGGGAGTACTTTGAATAGTGCTGCCATGAAGGGGTTTGAGCATGCCTTTTAGGGAAGGCCCATATGCATTTCCCTGGTGCTGAGGTCAGCAGACCGCTTCTGTAAAGAGCTAGGTGGTGAGCCGTTCCCTCTGCAGACCATACTCCTGTGTCACACGTCCTCCCATGTGCTGCTGCAGTCGAAAGCAGGCGCGGACTGTAGTAAATGAACGAGCATGGGAATGTGTATTTCTTTAAGATTTTTGTTTATTTATTTGACAGATATCACAAGTAGGCCGAGAGGTATTGGCAGAGAGGGAGGGGGATGCAGGCTCCTTGCTGAGCAGAGCCGCAGATGCGATGTAGGGCTTGATCCCAGGACCCTGGGATCATGATCTGAGCCGAAGGCAGAGGCTTTAACCCATTTGCTGACAGACATTGAAATTTTGAATTTCATACAGTTTTCATATGTCATGAAATACAAATTTTTTTTTTTTAACCATCTCTAAAAATGTAAAACTCATTCTCTGCACACATCTGCGTATGAAACCAGGCAGCTGGCCTGATTTGGCCTTTGGCTGGCATTGGCTGACCCCTGCCACAGGGCATGGACCTCCCCCGGTGTGTGTGTGTGGGGGGGGGGATGCTGGGTCATATGGTATAGCTGTTTCCCAGCCCAACTCTAGAGGATCCTGCCTGTTTCCCATAGTGTACTTAGAACATGCAAGTGGGTTTTTTTTTTTTTTTTTTTTAATGAATGAAACACGTGGATTTTAGAGTTTGGATTTTGTGATGGCTCAGGAAAGAGTTGTTTCTTTACATTTGAGTCCTGATTGGCTATCATTTTGAGAAGTTAGATATTGAGATAAGCAGCTGGCACTGCACTTATTAACGGAAATAATTGGAGTATGTAATTGGAAAGTGTTGCATGTGTACCTTTGACTTCGTTTACTGCTTTACTGTTGGCAGACCAGATCAGGAAACAATCTAATTTTTATTTTGAATTTCATGTTTCCTTGAACAATTCTGTAACCTTAGCCACACATGCTTCACTTGTAAAAAGCTTTCAAATGTAATTTCTCTTCTTAAAATGGATTACATTTCATATTTTAATAAACTATTGGGACCATGTACAGTCAGCATTCACAACTATATTTGCGTTTCTGAAAGCCCTCCACTTGCATAAGTTGAGTGAATGTGTCCTTTTGATTTACTGGGCAGTTTATCTTGCTAAAGTTATATTAATAATGTTCCAAAGTGTAATGTATCACTTACAGGAATACTTGTGTAAAATATTGTTGTCCATAAGAGTATTTATACAACAAAGACATACATTTATATTCCTTCTAAATTGACTGGGGGAGGAGGAGCTGGTCTTTTGGGATTGGTGCTTATATAAAGTGTTGTGATATAAACTTGCAAAGGGACAGGATTTGAGTGGCAGGCCTTTTGAAGAGGATTAACTCCTTGGGTTCCTACAGGATAGTTTATATCCTCATTTGTGGACTATCAGAGTCCCATCCCTTTGTGCTGTGCTTTCCTTGCTTTTCCTTAACTTTACTGCACAGCCAGGGTAGAAACTCACCTCTGACTGATGTGTGCTCTTGCCAAGCCCCCACTACTTATGGTGTGAGCAGTTTTTTGAGCAGTCTAGTTCATTAGACTGATTTGCTTTTAGTGCTTGGGGGTGGATATAGGTTAATACAAGAAAAGTGGTCATACTCTCTCTTCTCTGTAAAAAGCAAGTTTTATTACTAAGTAGGAGACAGAATGAGCCTGTTCATTTGGGGGTTTGGTCTTTACTGACTCACCTTCCAGAAAGAAGCTGTGAGCAGCCAGAAGTGTGTCCCCTGCCTTTACCTTCCCCTCCAGCTCTTTCTCCTCCTCCCTGTCTCCTCCTTTCTTTTTTCTAAGCCTCCTTCTAGTTAATGATAGGCTCAAGTAGCTAAGAAACAACTGAAATCTACACGGAATCCGGGAATTAACCCCCCCTTCTCCTTTATTTTTCCCCCTGTACTTCCATTTTTATGTGAAAGAGGAGTAAAAAAGAAGCTTGCAAAAAAAAGGTGAACCTTAATATTTATTCCCTACTTCATTAAGATCTGGGAATCCACATACATTCTATGAGTTCCCACATAGAATTTTGAATTTTATTTCCATAATTGTGTTCCTGATGCCTATGGAGGGTGGTAGATTTTTATTGAAAGCATTAATAGGTTTTTCAGGCATGATTTCTGCTAATAAAGGTTGGCTAAAAGTCCCTTTGGCTTCCAGACACCTACAGATTTTCCTTATCTCTACACCCTCTGTTTTACTGAGATATAATTGACATACAGCATTGCATTAGTTTTGGTGTAGAGCGTGATGAACTGATACATGTTTCAATTGCAAAATGATTATCAGTGAACAATCATCACATCACATAGTTACAAATTTTTTTTCTTGTGATGAGAACTTTTAAGGTTTACTCTCTCATTAACTAAGTTATATGATAGAGATGTTAACTTTAGTCACCGAGTTGTACGTTACATTCTCATTACGTATTTATCTTCTAACTGGATGTTTGCATCTTTTGACAGCCTTCACTCATTCCACCTCCTGCCCTCACTGCCCCCATTTCTGGCAGCCACCAGTCTGTCTGTGTAATCTATGAGTTTGACTTTTTTAGATTCCACATATAGATGAGATCATACAGTGTTTGTCTTCATCTGAGTTATTTCACTTAGCATAATGCCCTCAAGGTCCGTTTGTGTTGTTTGCAAATGCAGGGTTTCTTCCTTTTTAATGATTGGATAATATTCAATTATGTATATATAAATGTGTGTGTGTGTGTGTGTGTGTGTGTATGTGCACGCAAACCACGTTTCTTTATCCATTCATCTACTGATGGACACTTAGGTTGTTTCCCTGTCCTGTTATAAAACATATGGGTGCAGCTATCCTTTCAAGATCCTGTTTTCATTTCCTTCAAGTATATACAGAGAGGTGGAATGGCTGGATCATATAGTTGTTGTATTTTTAATTTCTGAGGAACCTGTGTATTGTTTCCCATACTGCCTGCACCAGTTTACACTTGCATAAACAGCACACAAGTGTTCCCTCTTCTCCACATCCTCACCAACACTTGTTATTTCTTGTCTTTTTGATGATGGCTCTTCTGATGAGTGTGAGGTGATCACCCATTGTGATTTTGATTGGCATTTCCCTGATGATGAGTGATGCTGACATCTTTTCATGAGTCTGTTGGCCATCTAAATGTTTTCTTTGGAGAAATACTTACCTTGTTCCTCTGTTCATTTTTTTTATTCAGATATTTGGTATTAACGTTATGGTTGTTACTGGGTTGGTATCACATTCTTTACATTTTTTTGGATATTAACACCTTATAAGGTTTGCATTATTTTCTCCCAGTTTATAGCTTGCCTTTTCATTTTGTTGATGGTTTCTTTTGCTGTGCAGAAACCTTTTAATTTGATGTAGTCCCACTTGTTTGTTTTGCTTTCATTGTCTTTGTTTGGTGTCCAGTCCCCAAAACAAACAAACTACCCTGTATGTACCCTTCTAGGAGTTTTATGGTTTCAGGTCTTACATTCAATCCTTTAATCCATTTTAGGGTTGATTGGTGTGTATGGTGTGAGGTACTGGTCCAGTTTCATTCTTTTGCATGTGGCTGTCCAGTTTTCCCAGCACCATTTATGGAAGAGACTATACTTTGCCCCATCGTATATTCTGGTATGGGTGGGTTTATTTCTGGCCAATTTTGTTCCATTGATTTAGGTGTCTATTTTTTCCCTTACGATTTTATTTATCCATTTATTTTTTGAAAGAGAGAGAGGGGGAGAGAGCGCGCATGACCATACGAATAGGAGGAGAGGCAGAGGGGGAAGGTGAGGGAGAGGGAAAGACCCTCAGGCAGACTGTGTATTGAACACGGAACCCGATAAAGGGCTCAAGCCTATGATTCTGAGATGCATGACCTGAGCCAAAGCCAAGGGTGGAATGCTCAATGAAGTGAGCCACCCAGGCACGCCATATGGATCTATTTTTATGCCAATAACTATACTGTTTTGCTTACTATAACTTGTAATATAGTTTGATATCAGGAAGTATGATGCCTCTAGCTTTGTTATTTCTCAAGATTGCTTAGGATTTTTGAGGGATTTTGTGATTCTATGCAAATTTTAGGGTTCTATTTCTATGAAAAATGACACTTGATTTTGATAGGAAATGCACTGAATTTGTATATCACTTTGGGTGTGGTGGACATTTTAACAATATTAATTCTTCCAGTCCATGAGCATGGAATATTTTTCCATTTATTTGTATTGTCTTTGGTTTCTTTCATCAGTGTCTTATACTTTTCAGTGTATGGGTCTTTTACCTCCTTGGTTAAATTTATTCCTAGGGTTTTGTTTTTTTTTTAAATATATATAATTGTGAGTAGGATTTTTTTCTTAGTTTCCCTTTCTGGTGGTTACTAGTTTATATACATGCAACTGATTTTTATGTATTGATTTTGTATCCTGGAGTTTTGCCAAATTTGTTTATTAGTTCTGGCAATTTTTTGGTTATGTCTTTAAGGTTGTCTTTATGTATTATCATGTCCTCTGCAAATAGAGGCAGTTTTACTTCTTCCTTTCTAATTTGGACATCTTTTATTTCTTTTCTTATCTAATTTCTCTGGTTATGACTTCCACTACTATGCTGAATAAAAGTTTCAAGAGTAGGTGTCCTTGTCTTGTTCCTGATCTTAGAGTAACAACTTTAAGTTTTTCACCGTTGAGTATGATATTAGCTCTGGGCAGATTTTCCTTATTGAAAGCATTTGGAGAAATATTCTCTGGGCTTTCATTTTTGGATGATGAAATTTTGTCATTTGTAGTTCCATTTTCAGAACATCATATAACGTACCATAAAAATACAGTAAAATGATAGCCTTGGAGATATACTTAAGATTAAGTAAATTATGTTTTAAATAAATTGAGATATATTATGTTTTAAAAATTTTACATGAAAATATGTCCCTGTATTATTAAAAATGTTTTTATTACATGCATTATTTTGATTACAAGTGTATTTATTATAGAAAATTTGTAACATAGATGCACTGGGATGGCTCAGTCAGTTAAGTGTTCAACTCATGATTTCGGCTCAGGTCATGGTCTCAGGGTCCTAAGATGATATGCACACTGGACTCTGCAC
The DNA here is from genome assembly GCA_003697995.1 of Taxidea taxus jeffersonii. NCBI lineage: Eukaryota > Metazoa > Chordata > Mammalia > Carnivora > Mustelidae > Taxidea > Taxidea taxus. The sequence continues at coordinate 46,991 of RCUC01114238.1, read as the reverse complement.
TGGGCGTGGAGCCTGCTTAAGATTCTCTCTCTCTCGCTCGCTCTCTCTCTCTCCCTCCCTCCCCCCTAAAAATTAATTAAAAAAAAAAAAAAAGAAAATTTGTAATGTAAAAGGGTGTAAAGAAAAAAAAGTACCCAAAGATAATCTCTGTTCCTGTTTTGCAGTAGTGTATGAGATATGGGTCAGGTCCAGTCTTTTCTTGTCTTTTCTCTCTTTTTCATATCTATTTATTGTATTTATTATATATTCTATGTAGGTATATGACATAACACACACAAACACACACACACACCCTGCTACAGATGGAATTATTTCCTTCCCAAATCTGTATGTTGAGGTCCTAATCCCCAATGCAACTATATTTGGAAATAGGGCCTTTAGAGGTTATTAAGGTCATAAAGTTGGGGTCTTAATCCAGTAGGACTGGTGGCCGTACAACAAAAGGATGAAAGAGAAATCTCTCTCTCCAGCATTGCTTGCAAGCTCAAAGGAAAGGCCATGGGATGGGAGTGCTTGGATGGCTCAGCTGGTTAAGCATTTGCCTTTGGCTCAGTCCTGGGATCGAGCTCCAGGGGGAGCCTGCTCTCTCTCTCCTCCCCATTTGTGCTCTCTCTCACTATCTCTCTTTCTCTCAAATAAATAAAAAAGAATCTTAAAAAAAAAAAAAAAAAAGGAAAAGCCATGGAAGCACACAGGGAGATGGTGGTCTCCTTCAAGCGAAGAGCTGAGGCCTCAGAATAAAATCTGCCTTGCCTGCAACCTTGATTGTGGACTTCTCAGCCTCTAGAACTGTGAGAAAAAAATTTCTAAAGTTTAAGCTACTTAGTCTTTGGTATTTTGTTACAGCAGCCCAAGATGACTAACAGACACACATAGACACACATGAGTCCTATATATACAGAGACATACACATCTTATTTTTATTTTTAATTTTTAAAAAAATTTTTATATAAACATATAATGTAACCCCACCACCCTCTCCCAGCACCCCTACCCCCTACCCCCCCTCAGTTTGTTTTATGACATTAAGAGTCTCTTTTGGTTTGTCTCCCTCACGATCCCATCTTGTTTCATTTATTCTTTTCCTACCCCCTTAACCCCCCACCCCTGTTGCATCTCCACTTCCTCATATCAGGGAGATCATATGATAGTTGACATACACATTTTAAACAGAAATCGAAGTCATTTTCCATGTGACCTAGTGGAGTTTTTTTTCTAATTACCATTAGCATGAATCACACTGTGATAGAATTGTATTTTTTCTCATATATGCCACATGCTTTTCCATATTAAATCATCTGAGACTAGGCTTAACTTCGTGTGTTGTGAATTAAAGCTTCATTTTGTTTTAAACATGGCCATTATATAGTGATACCTCTGAGCCTCTGAGATGTGAGGCATCTTTTTCTTTTTTGTTCATTTGCTGTAGACTTGGAAGACATAACTGAGGTTACTTAAATGATCAGTATTGCAGAAGTAGACAGTCACAAGTTCAGGTTTAAGACATGGGAAGGCATGAGGTTTTCTGTGCAGGCTCTGGAGGACCGTGTGAAGAGGTATGCAGCCTACATTTTAGAGAATCTCTGTTCTGAGTTTAGCTATGGTTTCAGCAAACGATGCAATCTCAGGATTCAGTTTGTTTGTTTGTTTGTTTTTGTTTTTGTTTTTAATCTCCGAACAACCTGGTGGGGCTTGGTAGTAGCAGCTGCTTCACAGAGGTGTTCTGAAGTTCAGACAGTCAGCTCTGAATGTGCCCTTCCCCTGTGACGTTGGTAGGTTTTCCTTCCTGGTTGTGGACATTTCCAGATTACTACTAGTCTGCAGGATAATTCTGTGCTGGGTCAGGCAGGAATCACCACGTGACTCTGGCTTTTGCTTTTGTGAAGTGGATCTGGTGATACAGGCTCCCTTGAAGAAATGGTGTCAAATTAATTCATTACAGTAGTCCCTGTTATCTGCACTTTCATTTTTCACAGTTTCTATTACTAACCATCAACCGTGGTCCAGAAGAAGGGCATCCTTCTTCTGATGTACCATTAGAAGGTCAGTAGCAGCCTAACCTAACGTCACAGTGCCTGCGTCATTTGCCTCACCGCATCTCATCACACAGGCATTGTATCATCTCACATCATCACGAGAAGGGTGAATGCAGTACAGTAAGATATTTTGAGAAAGCCCACATTCATGTAACTTCTACTACAGCATGTTGTTATAATTACTGTTTTATTATTGTTGTTAACTCTTACCGTGCCTATTTCATAAGTTAAACTATATCATAGTTATAGGTGCATAGGGAAAAACATAGTATACATAGGGTTTGGTACCATCTGCAGTTCCAGGCATCCACAGGGGTCTTGGAATGCATCCCCTGCAGATGCAGGGGGACTACCATACATGCCCAAAGGAAGAAAGCAAGCTCTGTTACTCACGATGTTGGTAGAGAGGCCCGTCAGTTTTCTGTGGCACGCGTGTCATTTACCTGCCTGCTGAGCTGAGTTACTAAGTGGAACTCTGGAGGAAGCACACAGAATACAGGACTAAACCCTCAAGCCTGTCAGTGTCCAGCTGGGGCCAGTGGAGTTGAATTTTGCTACAGCTCTGAAAGTCTATGTAAATTCCTCATGAGCAATGAATTTTTTTGGAATAAATATTATCTAGAATAACTCTATCCATGTACCAAGACCTTGAAATTTTGGGGTTAAACAGACATGCTAGTTGTGAATTTCAGGGTGTTTGTTTGCCTTTTTTGGATAATGCTAATTATTTAAGCTAGTGGAGGGTAGCAAAGATATGGATGTTAATGATAGTGCTACTATCTGTAATACTGATAAGTATGGATAGATAAGTCTGCTTAAAGATAAATAGATTGATACATAGATGTAGCCATTTTATGTTTCTATAATGGATATATCTTTACATTATAACATTGATAGAGATCCAGATCTAGAGACAGCAAAATAGAGGTATAGATAACATCTAAAAGGGTGTCTGTTTTACTCACTCATTTATCCCCAGCAGAGACTAGTACCTGGCAACTAGCAGTTCATTAAATATTAGTCGAATGAGTTGCAGAAGCAGCCAGCTGGTGGGTGAGGGTTACAGGTCAATAAATAGTAACACTTGATAAATCCTCAAAGTGCAACCAGAGCAGAGGTGTCAGTCATATGGGGGAATATAGAAAATTATGGCACAATCCTGGATATGAAATACCTGGGAGCTTAAAAAATATCCAGGCCTGGGCCTGAATCTGAGATACTCATCTAAAGAGACCAGTACAGGGCACAGGCCTGGTGCTTTTAAAAAACTCCTTGGGTGATCTCTTGGTCTAGCAACGAGATGCAGATCTTAATATCACTAGTCTGTATTTGGCAGAGATCTGCATGATTAGGCTAGTTAACTGTAGTCATTGCAGGGGAAGGGTCAACTGCGGACCTGAGTAGGCTGTAAGTGTTTCCCAGGGTGAGGGGAGAGATGGGTAAGAGTCAGATAGAGGAAGAGACTTCAGGGTTCTTCCAAGCAGACATTACAGAGCAAAGGCTAGGAGGTAGGTATGAGCGTGACATTTCCTGTTGGTAAGAAACAAGAGTACACCAGCTCTCCAAGACCAAAGCTTAAGGCAGATGTCAGAGTGAAGCTTTCTAGGTTACAACATGCCATTTAATGTGACCCTTTCATTTAGCTTTTTAACCTGTGTTCAAGTTCCCGTTATAGGAAATGCCCTTGTAGAACCTTCTAGTGAACCCTCCTGAGTATTTTGGGCTTCTATTTAGGTCAAATATACTAAAGTACTTGAGATCACAAGATTCTGCTCTACTTAAAAAGTCTAGTTAAATATTAATGTGGGGAAATTTGCTCTTGCATATTTTCACACGTAATTTCTTTAATTGGTATTATGCATTTTGCATAATTTAAATACCAACATCTGGGTGATTTGCTCAGCCAGCAGAGGACTGTTTCCTCAGAAAGATCGACACGGCATCGTCTCTGAACTGCCTGCCAAGAGTTAGTTGTTTGGCGTTTAAATAAAGAATGTTTTCTGCAGTGCGAAGTGTAGTGGAAATTGAACTGCCCCAAGAGTTTCTGTTCATTAAAAGCACAATATTAATTCTATTTACTGTTAGGGGCTAACTGCCAGTAAAGCCAGAAAGTTTAGGTTTCTTAGCACCATTGAGTAGGTTGTGGCCAGATTCTACTCTTCCTGTTTCTGCCCTGGTGAGTCTGGGACTGTTCACCATCTGTTCTAAATGTGTTTCTTTTGACTACAGGTACTTTAATGTGGATTGTTTCAAAGTCCTATAGGAGGCAAGGCTTCTGCATTCCTACCTTAACTTTTATGAGGTAATAGAGGCCAGTCTGCTCTCAATGTCATGATGTTTGGTAGAGATGTTTTGTACACTTCTTAAATCATTTATGATGATAGTCTTTTAGAATCAGATCTTCACATTTAAGTAAGATTCCCTTATAAGCTTGACTTATTCTGGCCATTTTTTTGCATATTTTTATATATTATTTCATTGAATTTTAAAGACAATTTTTTGAGGATTATTATCCCCTTTGATATATGATAAAACCAAAGGCTTAATATACTAGATCAGTGGTTTTCAAAATGTTGACTGTGTACCTTTTTTTTTTTTTTTTAAATTCTGGCCATTTTAAGTATTCTTTTGATGTTTGAGAGCTTCTTTTGCCTAGCAAGGAGCATTAAAAAAAGGACTGATTAGAGACTGTCTCAGCCCCAAGATCAGAGATCATGATACTGTTAAGTAGTTTGGCTCTCATGGACCCCATTCTGATCTCTCTTTCTCTGGGCATGACTTAATGTCCTAGACCCACTGTTGCTTTCTGGAAGGGTAGATGCACAAGAAATGTAATTTGGGGGGCCTTGAGTGCTCTGAAAATAGTAAGCCAGGTAGAGTGATATAATATGGGCCTGGAAGTAGGGGAATGGGGTTGAGTAGGGCATAAGCTTTATCTGAGTGGGGACCTTCACCTGACTCACTGGTGTCTTGCTTTTGAGACAGCAAGCAGCATGTATGATAAGAGCTGATGGAAGGAAGGGGGCAAGACATAAAGATGTCAGGGGAGAACTTCCCAGCCAGAGAGAACAGCAGGTGCAGAGGCCCTGCAGTGGGAATGAGGAGGCCATTATGGCTGGAGCATTGTTCGTCAAGTGCAGAGTGGAGGGGGATGTGGTTGGACAGGTGCATAGGGACCAGATGAAGTGAGATGTGGAGGTTATTTTATTCTAAATTCTTGGGAAACCATTGTAGGGTTTTATTCATGACTTCTTGAAGTTTTGAAAAGGTGGCTCTGGCTGTCATATGCAGAATAGATTGTAGGGTGGCAAGAGAGGAAACAGAAGGACCAATTGGAGGATGCCAGAGACTCCATGCAGGATATGGTGGTAGTCAGACCAGATCAGTAGTAGCAGTGGAGATGGAAAATTGTGGATGATTCAGACTTTTTTGTGCAGGTAGAGTTGATGGACCAGTGATGGTCTAATTAGGAGATTTGAGGCAAAGAGAAGGACCAAGGGTGGCTTCTAGCCTGACCCACTTGATTCTTTCTTTTGTTTTCAAGCCATAGATTCCTAATTCTGCCTTCCCACCTGAACCTCATCCTTCCGGGAGCTTCATTCTGATTAAAGCTGATTGCCAGTGCTGCCTTGATTCTAGTCTGTGGTATCTGCTAGACCTTTTCAGTTATAGTAGATTTCCAGTCCTTCATTAACTTCTACAGACTATTTTTTTCCCATGCACACACACATGTGTGTGTAAATCAGATTTTGGTTTAAAGGGCATAATTAGTAGAGCTCTCATAAGAAGGGTTACATGTTACCAATAGCTTTGTAGGATCATAGAACATGCTATTAACCGGCAAGTATTATTTTTATCCACTTTTCTCTCATATGCTGTCTGGGAACACAGCAAAAGTAAAAAATTATTTCCCAGAGGAATGTGAAGATTCTTTCCCCTTTTCATACAGGTTGCATGAACAAAGCATAAAGGAAGACAGGATGATAGTTGAGGGAGTTGACAAGTACAGCTTCACTGATTTCCTGGTAATCTTGGCAATTGCTTCCTTTCTGTATTAGATGGACAGATTTCTTTCTATGTGTGGAAGAACGTATAAGAAAGAGTAGCTTCTGGTGAATGTCAGCTTGTGGTGTACTTTCAGGATTTCAGAGCTAATTAATTTGTATTGCCAATGACTATTTCTCATTTTTACATTATACCAGAAACATGTAAATTATTTGCGAACACTTGCCAGTCAAATTGGTGAGTGATTTTTTTTTAAAGATTTTATTTATTTATTTGACAGACAGAGATCACAAGTAGGCAGAGAGGCAGGCAGAGAGAGAGAGGAGGAAGCAGGCTCCCTGCTGAGCAGAGAGCCCAATGTGGGGCTCGATCCCAGGACCCCGGGGTCATGACCTGAGCTGAAGGCAGAGGCTTTAACCCACTGAGCCACTCAGGCGCCCTGGTGAGTGATTTTTAACTCAAGTCACCAATATCCACTTGCTGAGCTGTCTGCAAAGTCTTACTAGTAAATGTCAGGGTTTTTTTTTTTCCTGGCAATAAAAATCTTTGGGATATTTATCAGATTTTTGCAGCTCTTGCCAACTCTCCAGTTTCCTTATTTCTCATTAAGAAGAATATGTGAAAGAGTTGAGAAGGATATCTTAAGGTCAGTCCATCTAAACTGATTGTCATGGAGTGCATCTGCCCCTACAGTGTCAACCAAGCTGTCCCTTCCTTTCTAATCCCGCTTCCCTTTTTCCCCTCTCTTCCTACATCCTTGCCAGATTCATCTTCTGAAGTATCAACCAGTTCCTGTTTTCAAAATTCTCCATGGCTTCCCAGTTTCTGAATCAAATAATGACCCATCTGCCTGGCTTTCCAGTCCATTTTTTCCCAGGCTTAGCTGTTAAACTGGATTTCCACGGGTCCCTTGTATAGATACCCATGTTTTCTGCTTCCATGTCCTTACTCAAGAAGTCCCCCAAACCTGGAGTACCCCTGTTTTTTTCCTTTTTATAGCCTGCCGAAATCCTAGTCCTTAAAGAGGCGTTTGAAGATGACATCACGGTTTCAAAGATAGGAGAAAATCATAAGCAAAGCAAGCATCCCATGCTGTTGCAGAAATACTGCTGTGACTCCTGATAGGAAGCAGATGAAAAAGTCATGAGCTGGCTGCTGAGGAAAAGGGAAGGTTGTAACAGAGTGTGTTCCTAAGCCTGTACATGAGAAGCTGAATCAGTGAGGGCTCAGAAAACCCTCCCTGAAACCCTCCCACCTGGGGAGATAGCAACTGATTTTCCTTCCCTTTTGAGGGACCACAGAAGTGGCTGATGGTGGCAACTGGGAGGATGTGAAGTGCAGAACTGATTCTCTTTGTAAGTGAAGACCTGGTGAAACAATGAGTCTGAGAGCAGTCTTTCCTATAGGAGTAGGCCTTCTTCTCAAGCGGGAGGAGGGAACTCAGAGGCTATTTCATGACCTTGTTGAAAAAAGGCAGAGCCCTGGCATTCAGACAGAGCCTTTAGGGTGCTTTGGTTGAGATGTGGCTGTCTGTCATTACATCTGGCTAGAGAAAAGTGGATAGAATGCAGACGACTTTGTTTTCGAACTTGACAAGATCACAGGTATGGTGGGATGAGAGTCAAGGAGTTGCCCATTCATATGTTAGAGCATACAGATTTTCTGGATACCTAAGCATACACAAGTTGTGAGAAAAAAGTAGGGTAATTATATAAACATGATTGTAGTGAGGAATAGGTGGAAAGATGGACAGACAGACAACAAAAAGGAAAAAATTGAATAAAGCATGCAAAGGACAAAGGTCCAGATCTAGATGAAAACACCTCAAGGGATAGAATGGTATTCTTTACTATTGTTTTCATTCTGTGGAACAAGTTAGTGAGAAATGTGAAGTCAATAAACAGAAAAGATGATAATAAAAAGCAGAATGAGATGGTGGGGGAGGGAGATTGCAGACCTAGAGAAAGATTTTGAGGTCCAAAACAACATCAAGTACAGGACTAATAAATAAAATTAGAAACACCAAGGGAAAGAATAGATGCCATTGAAATCAAATTACTGAAAGAATAAAGGCTTAATAACCTCAGTGAACACAAATGAAATAATCAAGATATTAAGTACTGAGAAGCTAAAAGATAAAGAAGACAAAGACAGTGTAATATAAGGATAATTGGCATCCCTGAAGTAGGCAGTCAGCAAATGAAACAAAATGCAGTAGAAAACAAGGCAATTTTCCTGAAATGAAAAAATAAACAAGAGAACTGGGTCTGCAAATTAGTATCAGATTCCAAGAAAATTTGGAGACAGAAGGTTCAATACTGAGATCTATCCTCATTAAACTATTGAATTTCAGAGATAAAGGAAAAGTTCTTCAGATCCCCTGGGCAGAAAACCAGATTGTCTGCCATGGACTAAAAGTCAGTCTAACTTCCTGTTTCCTTAGAGCAGCATTCAGTTTCTGAAGATAGTGGAGCCATATGTTCGGCATTCTGAGAGAAAAGAAGTATGACACAACTGTGGCCCAGAATGACAACAGCTAAGACGTCATTCAGGTGTGAGGGCAGGAGGCAGGTATTTCCAAACATGTACAAACTCGACTTAAAATCAAAACACATATGATGAATATAAACACACCATGCTCATGAACCTTTAAATATGCTTTATGACATTTTAACTTAGAAGGATATTTTAGGAAATATCTCTTGTAGTGGAGGCACATTTGGTTGAAATTCAACAAATACTTCAGTTTCTTTCCCTTTTATTAAATTCATATAAAATTGCATGCAGTTTTCTTAAATGAAAAAGTAGCTTTGCTAGAGGATCATTTTATTTTTTATTAGTCTTCCTGTTTGCCTGACTTCCTCCCTCCTTTTCACACCCACAGTGGGCATGTGCTCTAGGGGGACCATGCCATTCCCTCTCATCTTCTGCTACATGTTGTAGTCAAGTTGGCAGAAATTAAGTGCACTTTATATGTGAGTCAACTCTACAGAATTCCACTAGTTAGTGAAACATGTAATTCTCCATAGACTACCTTTCCACAAAAAGATTCTGACATGTAATTTTTGACATATCGAAAAAAAGCATTCCACTTAAAATCACTGCCTTCCCAGTGCCTCTTCATGCCAGATAATCAGCACTTACTGATGTTTGCCCGGTGCAGCTGGGTTCACCTCACATAACAGAGTCAGTAAGAGGAAACACAGTTTCTGCTTGGGGAGTTCTTCATTTCAGTGGGGCAAATCCGTTCCCAGTTTTCCCAGTGTCTCCCAAGCTCTCAGGTAGGCTTCTCAAAAGGGAAAAATTGGTTTTTGTTGTTGATAAGTTTTTGTGTTGTTTTTCGGTTATTCATGTATTCAGGAAAGCTGTTGCCTTGTGTCAGAAAGAGCTAGATACTGAGGATATGGTTGTGATTAAGAGGCATAGAATCTCTGCTCGATCTGATAAACAAGTATCGTGGTTATGTGGGACGCTCCCAGTGCGCCAAGACCTTGTGTGGGCGTCCCCCCTGGAATCTGGGAAGCCCTGCCTGCAACTCACCTGAAGCACTAGAATGTGCCAGAAGTGATACAGTGAGCGTCACAGCACTGGACACATGTTTCAGGTTCAGAAACCGAAGAAAAACATATTGGACGTATTATTTACAAATGTTACAAATGTAATGTTTAAAATAAGCTGATGCTGTGTTTTGACACTTTTAGTCAGGCTATAGTTTCCTTTTTATACAGATATTGATTGCCAAAAGCTTTGTTTCAATACAAAATATGTGCTAATATAATATAATATAATATAATACAATATAATATAAGTGTATATGTTACCACTTTCTTTGGGACCCAGTGAGCCTAGCATTGGGGGAGGGATGGCCAACTCTGTGCATTGAATATTCCATCTTATCAAAGAGGTGTTTCATAAATTATGTATAACAGTAGATGCCACTCAATAAATATTTTATACGTGATAGATATTTTTGTCTGGAATTACTTTTTCACTTGAACAATGATTTAAACCCTCGTTTTTAGTTTTATGAGGTGACACTTTTATAATATCGTGTAGTGAATGCAGCTTGAATGTCATAGAGCTTTAGAGCAGCATTAATCATAAATTCATCTGCCCCCACTCCCAATCCTGGAAAACTTTCTCTTAATTCAAGTTTTACACATTCAGCATATGGAAGTGTGTGTGAGAACATGCTGGGTGTGTATGTGGGGGAGTGGAGGGGGGGCAAGTAATGCTTTTGACCTAGTGGCTCCAAAGTTATGAATTTCAAATGATTTTCAAAGTCTATGAGGCTTATTTCAAGGAAGGGAAAAAAAAGTGTTTTTCAGTGGTTAAAAAAAAAAAAAAAAGAATATGAAACTAAACTGGGATGTAGTCCAAAACAATTTTTCTAGTTTGAGTGGGAGCTATTAGAACTTAAAAAATTGCTTTTTTCTTGGGTTATTGTCCAGTTTTATGCAGAAAGAAAATACATATGGCTCTGGACTTAGGAGAATAGTCACTGTCCTTTTCAACATGGACCTAGAGGCCTGGAACATTCTTTGGCAGGCAGCTTCCTACCCTTTGTTCAGGGCTGTCACAGTTCAGAGCCACCAGACCTTCCAGTGAGGACTCTGTTTTATGAAATGGAACCATGTGATTAAATTATCCACTCTAACATATATCGTAAAAAAAAAAAAAAAAAAAAAACACACACACACACTTTGCACTTCTGCTTGAATTCTACAGGCAGGAGGAAAAGAACAGGTTCTCCCAATACCTGAGAGGTAGGAGTAGAGGCTGGTTTATTTCCAGTGTTCATTTAGCTAAGATTTGCGAGGGCCTTGGTATAGTAAATCAGGATTACTGAAGTGTCCGACCTGGAAGCCTGAGATTCTGAGCCCTGAACAGGAGGAGCCCAGCTGATAAGAGGAGTAATTGAAGAACAATGACATGCTTCATTTCCTTTTCTTGAATCTAAGTTATGCATTGGTCATTTTCTCTGCATATCTATTTAATGGTTGTTAAATTGAATTGCTTTCTTTCAAGTGGTGATTTTATTTTTTTAATTTTTTTTGGCATTTCATTCAGTCACCCTCTTGCATGACTGCAGCTCTGCGGTGTGTGTTTGAGACACAAATGTCTGCAGAGATGAAGGCCTGGAGGGACTTCTCTCTAGTGCCCATCCCCTCAACCTCTTAGGAGCTCCCTTGTCTGCAAGGTTGTGAAGTTCTGAGTCCTTCACCTAGAAGATAACATTGTTTTAATATTTAAATGACACAGAGTATATTGATTCATTCTAGGAATATAAGGCATACTTAATTGTGTCTCAGGCAGTTCTCACACTGGGGATCTAGAGCTGTGCCCTGGTCACTGTGTCCATTACAGGGGTTGGGGTGAGAAGAGATTTGCTAGGAGTGTCTCTACTTGGAGCCTGGTTAGTAGCTTGGAACTTGCTTCCCTGTTGGTCACATCATACCTAAAATCCCAGAGCATAATGTGCTCTGGGATCTGACTCAGTCTGAACTCAGCATAGCCCAACCTCCTGGCTGGAATTTTCACCTTTAGTCTTTGGAATTTATCTCAGACTTGTCTAGAAGCCTGATTTTATAGCTCTTTTGTCTTGGTACAGATAGATGGGCCTGATGTTAAGACAAAGGCCCATGGTCCCTTGCCTGACCAGTGCTATCGACCCTCCTTCCTGCATTTCTCTGAACTTCAAGTATCTGCCCATCCTTTCATTCATTTGACAAATATTGAGGAGTTACTATGTGTCAGACATGAAATTAGAGACCGGGTTACATTCTAATTTGGACAAAGTAATAAGCTTATATATAATGTCACATAGTGATAATTGCTAAGGAGGGAAATGAATCAGGATAAAAGAGTTTATGATTACTATTTTGTATGGGTGATGAGGAAGGTGACTTTTGAGTTGAGGGCTGAGTTTTGTGTGTGTGTGTGTGTGTGTGTATGTATGGTCATTCTTCTCAACTAGGGCTGATTTTGTTTCCCAGGGTACATTTGCCAGTATCTGGAGACTTTTTGGTTGTCACAACTTTGGGGAAGAGGTAGAGTGTTACTGGTATCTAGTGGATATGCCGTTTGGGGTGTACCAAATTGAACACAACCCGGGGGAGTGTTGAAAGCAAAGAATTTTGTATTACTTGTTCTAAGTAAGAGACCTGGAGAGAGTGCTCAAAGCACTGTCTCCCCATGGGGTTAGTACAGGAAGCTTTTATTCAGTGTATTAGGGGACAGAGGCAGGGAGCTTGCGTTTAGTTTAGTTGTGTATGCCTGGCATGTCGGCATGCTAATGCATATATCTCATGTTCAACAATGGTGGAAAACTCCACCCATAGGAGGAGATCGCGGCATTAGTGAGCTAAAGGTAACTTCAGGACAACTCGGGGGTTTCTATACAGCTTAAGGGGTCCTCAGCTCCAATCTGACCCAAACTGGCGTATGTAAGGGGCTATCAGGCAGGACACTCCTGGCAAGGGACTGTCAGTCAAACACTTTGCTGGGTGACTCCATGGTTGGAACTCTTGGTTCTGCAAAACAAAACACAGTCCTTCCCTAATTTTGTCCCTTCCTCCCTTCTCTTCTTCTGGTAGCTCTCTGCCATCTTATTTAACTTCCCATTGCATCCTAGCTAACAGGTAGAGGCCAGAGATGCCGCTGAACCTCCTGCAGTGCACAAGACATCCTCGCATGATATAGAATCAGCTTGTCTAAAATGTCAGGAGTGCCAAGGTCTGGAAACCTGGCTCTAGGGGAAGAGAAGGAAGAGACAGTGACAGAAGAAACAGCAACCATAGAAGAGGAAGGAACGATGCCTAGAGCCCTGAGGGGCAGACAGGCTGGCAAGTTTGAGCAATAGCAGGGAGCTTCCTGACTCCTACACAGGAGTGAGCAAGACAGGGAGATGAGGTCAGCAGGAGGTCAGCAGGGGATGAGGTTGTGTAGAGCTTTGTAGAGGCTCACAAGGACTTGGGCTTTCATCTCTGTGAAATGGAAGGCCACAGAAAGGATTTGAGCAGAGGTGCAGCCTGCCCTCACATCCCTCTGGCTGCTGAGTGGAGCACATTCCACAGGGGGCGCCATAGGTGGTAGCCTTGATTATTGTGGGTTTCCTGGTGAAAGATGATGGTGGTTGGGGCTCAGGAGGAAGGTGGTATAGGTGGTTCGATGTTGTCGGATTGGGGGCATATTCTGAAGGGAAAGTCAACGCTAAGCATGTAGCACTTAGAGAAAAGAGCAAAGTATAATCGTGGTTTGGGTCTGAACAATTAGAAGGTAGGTTGGCATTCACTGAAATGGTATGGTGTGCCGATTTGGGAGGCTGGGGAAGTCAAGAGTTGGTTTTTCAATGTATTCGCTTCCAGCTGCCTGTTTAGTATCCCCACAGAGTACACTGAGGTAAGTGAGCGTTTGTAGGCATGAGCATGGGATCAAGGGAGAGGACTGTCTAGAGGTTTGGAGTTGAGTCATCGGCATATGGATTGCAGGTGAAGTCCAGAGAGAGGGTGTGGTCATCAAGAGAGTGATGGTGGGTACTCTAGTTCCAAGGATGAAAGCCTGCATGGAGTGGGTTCCAGAGAGAGTGGGAGGGGAGGAATTGGAGAACCCACTAGCGTTGGGAAGTGTTTGGAGGTGATTTCCAAAGGGGCACAGAGAAATTGGTGGTAACTGGAGATGCAGGGCCAAGGGGGTTGGTTGGGGCAGGGGTTGATGGTAGGAGATCTGTAGCACCTTGGTATGTGGGTGGGAATGACCTGTTAGGTAGTAGAACTTGCTGCAGGAGACAGAGGGTGGGTACTTCTGGTACAGGGGTCACTAATGCACAGGAGAGAGTTGCTCTGGGGAACATTCACAGTTTGGCCATAGTGACTGGTGAGAAGAGTCAGCAAATCAATAGACCTCTAGACATTAAATGAAATTAAGATTCTGAAGAGGCAGAACGATTACTTTGTAGTGCAATCGTCCTAGGACCTTTCCCAAGGAAGGTAAGGTTTGAGCTTGGCTTTGAAGAGGTTGTACTCATCAGGCCATAAGTTTACTTCATTTTATGTTGAGTTTTTGTATACTTCAAGTTCACTTTACCTGCCATATGCCATGATTCCAACACGAAGGTTTTCCATTTTTCTTGTAGCTTTTTTGATGAGAAATAAAATAGTGCTCATTTTAACACTCAAAAGAACACCTAATAAGTTCTCTTTCCTCTGAGTAACCTTTTCCTTTTCTTTCCCTCCTAATTTCAGGAACAAACTCTAGCCCTTAGGAAAGAAGGGATTGGAGTTGTTTTGGATTCTGAACTGCCCCATTTGATTGGCATTGATGATGACCTTCTGAGTACTGGAATCATCTTATATCACTTGAAGGTAGAAACTGCTTAAGTGCGATATACAATTTTGTGTTCAGTTTCCTCTTCAGGCACTAGCAAGGTTTATTTAATACTCTAGGTGTGTGAACACAGCTATTACATTAGAGAATACACTACAAATCTTTGAGCCCCTTGGGAATTTTCATCAGTTCACTGATGTTCCATGGAATTAGAAGTTCTGATGTTTATGGAGTTCTAAAGCTAAATGAAGATCCATTCACTTTGCCTTCCACTTTGTAGAATCAGTGAGAGGGAGGCAAGGAACAAAAAGGGAGACAGACAAAGAAAGGAAATTTGCAACCACCTGGAACTGGGATTTGCTACATGTCATTTTCTGGTCCCTTGAGTTAAGTAAAGTGTGTCTCCTGCCTACATTATTGGGCCTGGTCCCAAACAGGCTATTTGTGTAAGAGAACAGAATTAACCATATTAGTATCAGCGGTTGCCTCTGTAACCTTGACTTAGTATCCTTTCTCTGATCCGTGCCTTAAAATGAGAATGGTATTACATTTGTGCTTTGTAGCCATGAAGGACCCCTGGCCCATGGTGGGGGAGGGGGGCGGTTGCCAGAAAGGATCAGGAACACCATCAGTGGGATTACTGACATGGACAGATTATTGATACATGCCAACCCATGATTTTGCCTCAAGCCTCAAGGTAGGAGCCAACCCATGACTGTGCCTTAAGCCTCAGGAGCTATGTGGCCCTTTCCTGGACAGTGTGGGGTATGGCCACAGAGCCTCAGTGAACCCTCAATGCATTGGAGTCTGTGGCCTGCCCAGGACACTGTTCAGCCTATTGGCCACCAGCTTGCTTGGATTTAAATGAAAAATAGAGAAACAGACCACTCCTCATGTTCTTCCTAATAAATTTTACTTGACTTTTCTTCCTAGGAAGGTCAGACATATGTTGGTAGAGAAGATGCTTCAACAGAACAAGATATTGGTGAGAATCTTTATAATTCCCTCTTCCCAGTGATTTTTAAAAAGCATTTTAATGAAGAATTTTAATTTGAATGACATTAAAGTCATTAGAAAAAAAAAACCTCTTTCTCAAATACAATATTGATCAGTATGTGCATGTCTGTAATTTTAAATTCAATTCAAACCCGTGACACAGAACAATTAATTTAATGAATTAAGTAGAACTACAACCCCCCATATATATTCTGTATTTCTGTCACAACTTCAAAGAGTAATTTAAATTGTGGTAGGATAGTGATGGAAATACGCCAACAAACACAAATAAAAGGTATCAGATGCCTTAACGGGAAGGATGTAGACACTTACCTGTATAATGGTGATGGGGAGTAGGAATACACCCATGTACACATATGGAGGCGTTACTTTTGGGTTTCCCAAAAGTCTTTGCTGAGGCACACAGATGACTCCTGATTCAACCCTGGAGCAGGGTGAGGTATTGTTAGGCTTTGAAAGCATAACTTAGGGACCACTGCAGTGGTGGTGAGTGGTGTGTGTGTGTGTGTGTGTGTGTGTGAGTGTGTGAGAAGGTGGGCACTGACAGGGGAAGAATTCTGTCCTCTCAGCTGTTTCTAGAATTGCTGGCATTCGACTTGCTCTCCTGCCAAGTGTAAGCTGTTCAGCAAGCCAAAGCTAGCGTAGTTCTACATGCTGTACTATATGCTGTAAAACCAGGTCCCAGAAGTCCTCAGCTTCAGCTGTTCTTGAGTAGAACTAGGTGTCAAGCCTCTTCTTCTGATCATTAAGTCGTGCGTTTGACCTTTGGGGTTGCTGTAAATGATGATGAGTGGTAAGAAAACATGTTTTCTGTGCACAGAAAAGTTCAGTAGTACAGCTCTGTGGGGAGCAGCGGGAGCTACTGGATTTGTGCTTCTGAGAAGCTGGCCAAGAGCTGTGCCTAAAATTGTGTAGGTTTATTTGAACAGGCATTCATATCTGTGTCTGGTCACTCAGCAAGCAAGAATAATTCAGGATAGTCCTACTAGATTAGGTACACCTTAGCAGCCACATGCTCTGAGAGGTCAGTGGAGGTCACGTGCTCTCAGATTTGGCACAGGCTATGGCAGTGTACATCCCAGCACAGCTTGGAGGCTTCCTTGGGCTTGCCAAGATCCATGCCAGGCCAAGGTCACCTTTGGTTTCTGCTCCTGGAGTGCAGTGTCTGTAAGTGTGCAAGTTATAACAAGTCCTTGACCCACGGGGCTCTTTTGTTATTTCTGTGTTACTGTGACCTCTGGGTGGCTAGTGGGGAAAATTTATTCAACATCTGAGTGACACAGTGGTATTCAATGAAGACAAATTACTCAACTATTTTCTCTGTGAAGATGAGATAAATAGCATGTGAGAATTTATTTCCTTACACGAGTGATGTCCAAACCCTTTGAGGTAACCTTCAGAGGATACTTTCAGTTCTGTAAGTTGATGCCATGAGCTCTTGAAATTCACGTTTCTCACCGAACATAAATGTTCACTTCACAATATTTACATGGAGGGCAAAGAGTATTCAATTATGGAGAAATACATAAAGGTTGGGAATCATTGCACTAGATGACAAAGAAAACATCCTCTTTCTTTTATGTCTTTCCAACTTAGTTCTTCATGGCCTCGACTTGGAGAGTGAGCACTGCATCTTTGAAAATGTTGGGGGAACTGTGACTCTGATACCCCTGAGCGGGTCTCAGTGCTCCGTGAATGGTGTTCAGATCATGGAGGCCACACACCTAAATCAAGGTATCTCGCTTTTTGGTTTTCAGAGTTCTGTGTGTATGTCATTGCTCTAGAACAAGTTGGCTAGGTAATGGGGGCACTTGTGCATCTTGGAATTAATTGCTGATCAATTATAAAAAAGATGAAGACTGTTCACTTCATTATGCTGTTTTCTGTTTTGCTGGGGGACTTCTTTCTAATTCCATTTGTCTTGTTGAATTAAACATGTACGTAGTTGTCTTAAAAGTTACCGCTGTTACAGAAATATGACTTGAAAGGATTTTTTTAGGTTAAGAAAGCACCTTTAAATGCAAAAACCTTAACACTGTGCCTGATGTTAATAACTTTATTTATTACCCTATTTATATTCTTTTGTGAATAGCTGTAATTATAACATACATACAGGATCTGGTATTGTGTCTTTTTCTGTTCTTTTGAAATAATTTCAGTTTTATAGAAAATCTGCAGGTGCAGTACAAGGAACTTTTTAATTTCAGAAGCATTTGAAAGTAGATTGCTAACATGGTGCCCTGCCACCCCTGAACACTTCTGTGTTCATTTCCCTTAAACAATAGCATTCTCCTTTGTAATTACAATATAAGCATCCAAATTAAGAAACTAACCCCGGTATAATCCTGCCATCTGATCCTCAGACATCCTTTGAATTGTCGTCCTTTGTCCAACAATGTCTGGTGTGGCTCCAGGATTCAGTCTGGCATCATATGTTGTATTTGATTGCCACACCCTTCTTGTCTCTTTCAGTCTAGAAGAGTCTCTTTGCTTTTCTCTGACTTTTAGGACTTTGGCAGGTCAAATATGTTGTAAAATGTCCCTCTGCATAAACGTAGCATCTGTCCAATGCTTCCTCATGGTGCCACTTAATACTGTGCATTCTTGACAGGA
This sequence comes from Taxidea taxus jeffersonii, assembly GCA_003697995.1. Lineage (NCBI taxonomy): Eukaryota > Metazoa > Chordata > Mammalia > Carnivora > Mustelidae > Taxidea > Taxidea taxus. The sequence goes on along the minus strand of RCUC01114238.1, from coordinate 28,995 downwards.
ATATCAGAGACGTGATGCCCTGTTTTTCTCACATCGTTACTGAGTAGTTACTCACTTTGGTCATTTGATTAAAATGGAGCTTGCCAGTCTTCTTCACTGTGAAGCTCTCCTTTACGACCTCCTTTATATTAATAGAGATATTGGGAAGGATATTGACATCATAAACATTCCATTCTTTATCATACTTTCACCCACTGGTTTTAGAATTCACTGATTTTGAGGGTTGTTGGTATCTGGTTTAATTATTATTCAGGTTGTTGCTTATCAGTAGTTTTTTTTTCTACATTTATTAGTTGGATTTTTACTGTAAGGAAGAGCTTTCTTTTCTTGCCATTTAATTATTTTGATCAACAGGGTCACGTGGCTTGCTATATTGCTTGGTACGTTTTGGTCTAGTTCCATCATTATTTATTTTGATATCCAAATTTTCCCAAATCTGGTGAATGGGAGTCCCTCCAAGCTCATTTCTGTGTCCCTCTGGCGTGTCCCGATCATCTGTGAGCCCTTCCTGACTTTCTGACACAGTAGGATATTCCAGGCTTATCTTCATGCTTTCCTGGAATCAGCCAGTTTTCCAAGGAGCCTTGGTTCATTTCAGTGGAGAGTGGGATTTAGAAACTAAGATCTAGGCACTTGGTGTGCTCCTGGCTGTTGTAGTGTTCCTTTTCCCAGGTCCTGTTGGCCAACAGAGTTAGGGAAAGTGTGGGTCTCTGTGTGTATGAATAACACAACTATATTTATGTCTGTATCTATTTCAGTATTTCAGTACCTATATTGCTGACCAGGAGTTCATACCAGTACCTCTAATTCCAACCCAAAGCATTTTTCCTTTTTCTTATTTGTAGCTCTCTTTTCTGCTAGTGATGAACCTTACTTCCATTATGTAACCAATATTCTGTCACTTCTGTCCCTTCCTCATTCAAGGACCCTCTTCTTTCTGCTCAGGCTGTGATATCCCATGCTGGGCCAACAGTGTCCTCACTCTTTCCTCCCATTCCCTTGCTCATGCCTGCTTTGCTCAACCCTGCCTAATGGCTTTTATACTGAATCATGTAAGAAGGAAGGAAAGAAAGAAGTTGACATATCTTGAGCCCTTTCTTGGTATATTATGCATAATCTTTATAATAACAGTTTTTCATGGTTATATACCATAATGTATCTGCTATGACATAGAAATTGGACAGATGGAGGAAACTGGACAGATGGAAAGCATATAGTTCATTGGTGCTAGCAAAGTCATGGGCAGAATTAGTTGCTATCTCAGAAATTGTGGAGTTATCTCAGAAATGAAGGGCATGTAACTTGGACCAGGATGATCACATTTTTTAGGAGGAGTATAGAATCCATTGAAGACATTCTAAAAAAACCAAAAACACCACCCATGCACCCACCACCAACTCATCCACCCATCCACTGATCTCCGCATGTTCTTGTACTCTTAGTATGTTTTAGTCTTAGCGTAAGTTGAACTTGGGAAACATTTAAGTGCCCTGGAGCTGGCCAGGAATGTCAGAGTTCAGCAGTAACAGGTGACTAGCCCAAACCAGGGACACAGTGAGTGCCCACTGACGGTTACCAAAGCATTTTTTTCTGCATTTTTGCAACCTGGGCAAGGACTCTGTCAGTATGGGGTGGAGAAGCTGGTTCTTGCCAGACAGCAGAGTAATAGTCATGATAAGAGCCCAGAAAGTGACCGTAATTGAGTGGTAGACAGTAGGTCAGTATGTAGGACTTTTTAGTGGTCGTCTCTGCTTGTGAATACACAGACCAGACCACCTGTTCGTTCCCTCTTAGGACCTCAGGGGGAGGTCCGCTGCCATTCCTCTAGGCAGCAGGGGAGGTGAGAGACGTGTCCCCTTGTCCAGTAAAGATCTCTGTACAGTCCGGGAAGGTTGACTTTATTATGATCACTCTGTGTTGTTATGAGGGGCTTGTGTTGGTTTTCAATATCATTGTTAAGGTATGGGTAGAAATTTGGAATTCATTTTGAAAGATTTAATTGTTTAATCCATCTGGGATTGACCTAATTTAGTTTTTTCCCATATTGGTGTATCATTTATTAGAACTTTACCCTACCCTATATTGACCTCTCTTTTCAAGAAACTTACTTTATCAGAAATGAAGACTGAAACATAGCATCGTGTCTATTTTGTGGCTTTCCACTTTGTTCCCGTGCTCTAGTTTTTCTGCTTTTGTATCAGTATCACACAATTTTAATGCTTGTTGTATTATAATATGCTTTTATTTATATTCTTATCTGTGTGTTTTTTTGCTATCCATGCCTATTTTTTTTTCAAAGAAATTTTTAGAATCTTTTTATTTTTGTGCTAAAATATCTTTTCAAAAGTTGGGTTTTAATTTCATGTGATTTGTTCACATTATAACAAATACATTTCCATCTTGGGATTTCTATTTATTCAATACATCTCTTCTTTTATTTGAATTTTCATCAATTTCTTCCAGTGAAACTTTGGAAGTTTTTAATATGTGTTCTTATTGAACTGTGTTTATTCACATATACAAAGTTCTCCACATAGCTGTGTACTTTAACTGGTCAAAAATGGGGAGGAAAAATCTTTTCATTCTGTAATAATCTATTTTGAAAATAGTATTGAATATTTTTCGAGAGCCTATAGGGATATCAATTTAAAACCATACAGGGAAAGTGAAGCTCAGCCTATTCAGAGACCTCTATCTAGGACTTCTGTGTCTTGGGCATTGTTCCCCCAGATACCTCAAGCGCAGCCTGGGGTGTCTGTGGAGCCCCACACAGGAAGGGATAGAGAATGGGTTATGGTTGGGATTATAATTGGGGGCATTAATTAGCTAAGCCATGCATGAATCACAGATAGCCCACAAAGGTCAGTGCTCTGCTGGGTCTACCTAGCTCTGTTGCCTGGCCCTCCACCTGTTTCCTCCTGTGCTTTCCCTGCTCTACCCACGACAGTCTGGAGCTTCTAGAGCTTACACCATCCACAGTCCTGGCCGCTGAGAAGGCTGAGGGTATGACCGTGACCACCGCTTCTGCCATTCATGGGTTAAATAGTCTCCTCTGGATCCGCCTGGAAGCTAACTTTTATATGTAATGGTGTTTCTGGGAGAAAATCAGTCTTAAGTTCCAAACAACACACTGAAAAAGGAACTTTTAGAGCCCTTACTGTTTAACAGGGGAACTGCCTAGAACTTACTATTTAATATTGGGATTATCTTCTCTACTCTTTGCCCCCTACCTCCCACAAAAGAAAAGATTATTAGCTTGTTTATGTAGTTCAAAGAATTTGTGTATTATTCCATTGTCATCTGCTTATGTAGCTATGATTATGTCTCTAATTCTCTTGTGGATTGAAGCACAGTAGGTAAATAATAAATGTATCTCCAGTATGGTATTTTTTTCTTTTTTTTTTTTTTTAAGATTATATTTATTTATTTGACAGACAGAGATCACAAGTAGGCAGAGAGAGAGAGGAGGAAGCAGGCTGTCCGCAGAGCAGAGAGCCTGGTGCGGGACTCGATCCCAGGACCCTGGGATCATGACCTGAGCCGAAGGCAGAGGCTTAACCCACTGAGCCACCCAGGCGCCCTCCTGTATGGTATTTTTATCAAGTGTTTTTTTATCTTAACTTTTTACCTTAACTGAAAGTCCATTTAAAAAGTATGCTTGTTTAGGTTAGTGATGACTGAAATGAAATTTTTGAGTTGTCCTAAGAAAGTAGTAGTGCTAATTGACATTTAAGGTTAATGGTCAGAATTTTCTTTTCCTTGGGCTATCTTAATTGCTTTATTACCATGGTGCCATGATTTTGGCTTGAGTTCCTCTGGTGCTCTGCTGTGCTTCAGACATAAAAATGCTATGTTCCAAAGTCTTAAAACACCCATGCACCGTGTAAAAATGTCATTAACAAGTCTTAGGGTAGTGAAATGCAAGATGACTTTGTGTTTCAAGGAATTACATTAAAGAAGCAAGACAGTACCTTTTTTTTAAATGCACATACTTTAAGACTAGAAGATTCCAGCAAGTAAAGAACATGTCTAATCTTTCAAAAATTAGGGTTTAGACTTCTCCACTTAACATTTCTTTAGAGAGAGAGACAGTGTGTGTGCACACCTGAAGGGGTAGGGGCAGAGAGAGAGGAAGATGGGGAGAATCTTAAGCAGACTCCCCACTGAGCACAGAGCCTAACGCAGGGTTCAGTCTCACAACCCTGAAATCAAGACATGAGTCAAAATCAAGATTTGGATGCTTAACTGGCTAAGCACCCAGGGGCCCCAACAATTCTTAATTTTTGAGGATTATTAAAATGAGAACTGGAACACGTTTTAAAAGCACAGTATACAATGTATTGATTTTGGTTATGAAAATATGTAATAAAAATAAAAAGAGGTGAATGGCACTAACACATGCCTACTTTGGAATGGTGTTAACCTCTGGAGAAGAAGGGGGAGTTTTTGATCAGGCAAGACTACAAAAGAATTTTCAGCTATATTTATAAGATTTTTTTTTTTTTTAATTTTTAGAGTAGTAACGTGTGAGCAGGTGAGGGGGATGTAGAGGGGAGGAGAGAGAGAGTGAGTCTTAAGCAGGCTCCATGCTCAGTGCAGAGCCTGATGTGGGTCTTGATCTCATGACCCTGAGATCATGACCTGAGGTGAAATTAAGAGTTGGATGCTTAAATGACAGATTAATCAAGTGTAAGATTTGATTTTTTAACATAAAAAGCAAGACCACTCTGAAAAAGAGAAGAATATGGACTTAATTAAAATATAGTAATAATTGGGAAACAATTAAGCATGGCAGTATATTCATACTCCAAAATGATTTTGGCTTTTGCCCTTGAAGCAATTTAAGGAAAAGTATCAAGAACAGAGAATCCAAATGGATGTTAACCCAAAGCACACTGATCTGACCGTAGTAACTCTGCATTTGACTGGATTCTGGATTTACCCTGTACTGCCAACAGCTTCCTGTCTTTTCCCTACCAGTTTCCAGTATTTGCTGATATTTGGTATTTAAACATCTCTTTTCATTAGTAAATCACTTTGTTTGGAAATGTGTTAGTTAGGCTGTCCCGTTAAAAAGCACACGTAGTAATTACCACTTCCTTATCTAGATCGTTTAAGGTACTTGTGAATGTCAGCTAATAGGAGATTTACCTACATTTAGAAGATTTAATTTCACAGGGAAATTTTTTTTACCTGCCTCTGTGAACAGCCTTACTTCTTTCAGATTGCATAAACAGTACTTTCCCTGCCTTAAATTACAGGAGTATTTCCATCTGATAACATCAGTAAAATTAAAAGCCTTTGCCAGTACTGAGAGAATGAACTGTAATGACATATGTAACATTTGCTGTAAGCCTGGTGTATGAAGCTTCTCTCCTCATATTCTCTAAGTTCTTCCAGAAACTGTGCATAGCAGTTGTAGCATTATGGTGCCATAGAATGATTGCACTGAATGATTTCATAGAATAATCCCATAGTGTGATTTGGTAGAAAGAGAGGCAATTGCTAGAGAAGAAAGCACGAATTTGACCAAGGTGTTTAAGCCATAGGTCTTGAGCTGTTCTTGGTAAAGTTTTAGACCTTAGATTTTTCTTCTTCATCGTCTTCTTTCCCTCCACTCCCCATATGCTTAAAATGAAATGGTGCAAAAATCAAGTGAGTTACAATTCAAACAGTAGTTCAGCATTTTCTCTGCAATTCTAGGACCTATTCTCTCATGTTAATTATTCTTATTTTTGTCTTTTTCCTGTAAAATGTTATTTTACAGCTGGTAGTTGTTAAACGAGGTAATCACTTTTCCCATTCATATCAGTGGACTCCCTTGGTCCTCTTGCGGGTTTGTCAGAGCCGTTGAATGTTCATCTTTCCTTTTACACATGCTGCAGAAACTGCATCTGGAGACTTTACACCTAGGTGCATCTGAATGTGTTATGCTTCAGTGCCAAAATATATTTGCATCTATTCAAGCACTCAGAAAGAGGGAACAGGTCTGGGGAGTGGAGCTGAGGAGGCTTTGATAAAATTTTCATTTGCTTTAGGGCTGCTGTGAGTTGTTCAGTGGCAAATTAAAAAAAGAATTTTAGTGGCACTAGCAAGGGAAATAGATCTTCCAGCAGTTTAGCCAAGGTATGTAACGAACAAAAGAGTCCTTTTGAACACTACAGGCAGCCAGCAGATATTGGTGGCTGGCCTCCCATTGGACTCACCTGCACTTGCTCATAAGCCCTCAAGATCATTAGGTTTTTCCCTCACTTCAGTTTTTCATGAGTCGTACGGGTGATACTGATGAACATTTAATGTGAGACCCGCTCACCCAAACCAGTCACACCGAGGGAGGTTTGTTGGTGCCCGATGTTGGTGTATACAACATCCAAATGTCAGTCTCTTTAATCTCTTCTTCTTGGCTTCATCTTCTCTTGTTAGGGTCATCACATCTATTTTTCATAATCTCTCTGTTCCTTTTTAGATGTTAAAACTTTCAACTTCACATCCCATAGGGAGGCTTGACACTGTGCCTTGGCATGGGTTTCTTGGCGTTTTTAGATTTTGGATCTTGGATCTTTAGATTTTCTTGAATCTATAGGTTCATGTCTTTCTCCAGACTTGGGAATTTTTCAGCCATTTTTTGTTTAAATATTTTGTTCTGCTCTGTACTCTTCCTTCTCTTGTTCTGGGGCTCCAGTTATATGACTATTAAGTATTTCAGTATTGTTTCCACAGGTCCCTGAGGCTCTGTTTACTTATTTTTACCCTTTGGTAAACTTTTCTTTTTGCTTTTCAGATTAGGTCATTTCAGTTGGTCTGTCTTCAAGTTCATGGACTCTTTCTCTGTCCTCTCCACCCTTCTACTGAGCCCATCCAGTTTTGCTTGTTGTATTTTTTAGTTGTAATATATCCTTTATTTCTTGGTTGTTAACATTTTACCTTTCAAGATTATTCTCCTGTGTTTGAATATTTTTATAATAGTTGTTTTAAAATCTTTATAAAATATATCCAACATCTCTGTGATCTCCACATAACATCTCTTGATTGTTTTTTGCCATTTATATTGAGATTTTTCCCAGTTCTTCATATGCTGAGTAATATTAGATTGCATCCTGGACATTTATGGTATTTTGTCATGAGACTCTAAGTCCTGTTGAAAACCTCTGGGAAACATTGATTTTGCTTTGTTTTGTTTTAGCAGACAGTGGACCTGGTTGGATTCAGACTGTAAATTAGAGTTAGCCTCCACGGGCTGTGGTTCTAGCTTCAATGCCAGTTTAGTTTTCAAAGGCTTTATGGTGCTATTCTGGTCTGCCCTGTGTGTGCACTACCCAAGAGTCAGTCTGGGACCTGAGCAGTGGTCTGTATCTTAGCTCAGTTCTTGAAGTCTTTGTGTGCTGTTGAGGGTCAAATCTAAGTGTCTCAGTTCATAAACAGTTCTGTGAGGTTGATTTCCTCAACTTTTCCTTCTGTGTCAACACTGAAGAGTCTTTCCTTTTCTGTCATCTGGCTAGAAATCTGGACCTGTCTAGTCCTCTTTCATGTTCTTCCTGCTCTTGTGCCCAAGTGTGGGACCAGAAAGTGAGAGGGCAGAGAGAGAAAGAAGCAACAAGGATTTGCCCCACCCTCTAATTGGAGAGAGATTTTGCCCTTCCTTGTAAGTTTAGGCATCTGCCCCCTCTCCACCCCCACCACTCTCTGTATTGCTGTCAGAGAACCCTCTAGCTCCTCTTCCAAACATCACTAGAAGGCATCTCCTGGAGTTCTCATTTGCGCTGATGTCAGCTTTTCGATTTCCTCCTGGCTAAGCTGGGGAACACCGGAGGGGGCAAATGGTAAATCCCCTTGCCCCCACCAGTGCTTCAGATCCCTGTCTTCTTCAGCCTGCTGAATACTCAGGGCCCTCAACCAGCTACAGCCTGCATTCTCTCCACACTATAGTGGCATCCAGTGGGAGAGACAGGGCGAGGAATGCTTATTCCATCTGGTGCAGAACAGAAATCCCTCCACTGAGGTGCTGTAGACTGCCAAAAAAGGAGAAACTTACCCAAAGCTGAATTCTGAAGTGAATGACATATCTGTCATAATGGCCCGTGGTGAAGAAGTGACATACATGTGATGTAGACATGCTTGACCAAAGGGCATAGTGAAATGTCTGAAGCCTGGAAGGTAGGTGAGGTGGAGGACAGGGGCAGAGGGGGCCAGGGCTGCTGAGTCATTCATAGTGCATGTGTAGTAGGGCCTGGGAACCACAGACTGGACCCTGTGCAGTAGGCGCACAATGTGGTTGCTGAGGTGAAGGATGGTGCAGTGTGTATGTACGTAGCCTAAGGGAGCTTGGAGATGGGCAGGAACAAAAGGGGATGAATGGAGAAAAGAGACCGTTGTTGCTTAGAGAGAAGGGAAACGTTTTGGAAGAACTGTTTTGGAAGGAACAATAAAATATTGACAGCTTGGAGTCAAGTGTGTAGGAGGCTAGAACTGAATAGTTGAGCTTGTTACTAACAGAATAAGCAGTGTTGTTGGTAACAAAGAATATGAAACAAAGTAAAGTTACTAATAGCTTGACCAGTTAGTATAATGCCTTCCATTCAGTACCTTAGAATTTGTCATCTTATTGTCTACTGTCTGGAATCACCCTCTGCTTATTTCATATGCTTTCTGCATTTTCCTTCAGAAGGTTGAGACTTGTTCCATATACTCTTTTTGTATTTCCCCGGAGGCTTTCAGAAGAAAAAAATTCCATTCCCATGTACCCCACCCCTGTCCCCACACACATCTAAACATTTATTTTTATAATAATAACATTTATAATAAATAACATTTTATTTTTATTTATTGGGGGATGGGACTAGAGCATCTTGGAATTTTCACAGCTCCACGTTCAGCACGTGCACATAGTTGGGCGAATAATTCTTGATGGATTATTTGGCTGGAAACCTCAATAACAAAGACTGAAAATCGATTTACTTTCTTTTCCAGAGTCTCACAATCCAGGTTTGCAATTTTTACTTTACCAAGAGTAAACAAGAGTTTAAGTGATTTATCTAAAACAGGAAATTGTAAATCCATATTTGAATTACAAATGCTGGAAGGGAGGGGACCGGGCCAATGTGGATTTTTGGGAAGGTATCATGTGTATTTATATCCTTCACAAACACCAGCAGAGGACCTGAGGGTGTGCTTTGACACTGACGTCCGCTACCCTTGATGCTGAGTGCCTGTCACTCTTCCAAGCCAGCTGTGAACCCCAAGCCATGTGTCCTGTTTGAATTCATTAGTATTTGTATGAAATTTTCTTACCACAAGTACCATGTCAGATCTTAATCTTCCCCATCTCTCTGCCCAAAGCCGTTTTGAGTTAGAGAAGAATTACTATAAGTCAGGTGTCTGAAATAATAATGCCAATGTCATAAGAGTCCAAGGCCTTCGAGCATATTAAGTAATGTGTTCTCAAGGTCTGGCATGTATTAGTGGAAATTAGTCCTTCTCTTTATCAGGTTCCCCAAATGGTGCCATCATCATAGCTTATTTTAATATAAGTATTTTGCAGATGTTTTAAACCAAAGGAAAATTATCCCATATAAGCACGTTTGAAGAACTTCACCCATCCTGGGCGCCTGGGTGGCTCAGTGGTTAAAGCATCTGCCTTCGGCTCAGGTCATGATCCCAGGGTCCTGGGATTGAGCCCCACGTTGGGCTCTCTGCTCCGTGGGGAGCCTGCTTCCCCCTCTCTCTCTCTCTGCCTGCCTCTCTGCCTACTTGTGATCTCTGTCAAATAAATAAATAAAATCTTAAAAAAAGAAAGATTAAAAAAAAAAACTTCACCCATCCTGCTTCACCCCGACCTACATCTCGGTACCATTTTAGAAAATTATGTTCCCAGGCAGAGCTTCACTTTTCTGGTGATTGTACCCAAAATGAAAATCTCTCTCACCAGGCATGCTTTAATAGTGTGTTATAGCCTGTCTGTGTGTATGGTGGGGTGGGGGTGGGGCTTTCTAAACTGATTAAATTCAGAATTTAGAGCTTGAAGCAGAATGTCACAAGGCCCCATGTTTTCCAGCCTCTAAACTCATATCACATTGGACCATTCACTTTTGGGAATACAGTTTTCTTATAGGTTTATGTTAATTATAACCCGGAATTAATGAATTTGTACACTGTCACCTCAGAAATATTCATATGACAGCATTTAATAGGAAAAAAAAAGAGTTGATTTACTAGTGCAGTTAGCAGAATTAGAAAATCTCACATAAAATTTGAGGAGGGTAAGTAATAGTGATATTAATCATTTTTGTCACTGTGCTCCTTGGAAATCCCTAGAAATGTTTACATGTTTAGTTTCATTTTCAGTGTACCTGAAATACTGAAGCAGAAAATCTCCTGTGAAATCAGCATTCAGTAGTTTCATTCACAGAGATTTAACCGACTTTTTTGTGTGGGGGGGGTGTTAACAAGTGCCTCTGTGTCTCCTTTCACAGTGTCATTTCCTTTCCATTTCCTTTAAAGAACATCTGGAATTTGTCTACCTTGTGGTATTTAATGGGCTCTGAGATAATCTCAGAGCAGCCGTCATATATTTCAAGGAGGCTTAGATATGCTCCGAAAATTACGAACTGAGTGCATCAGAAAAGTCCATCTGCTGTGATTAATCATATTAACCTCAGATCAAGGAGTAGTTCATAGTTAAAGAGAGTTTAAGATCTGGAAGGAACCTTAAAGAGTATCCAGTTTGATGACTAGAAAAGGAACTGAATTCTGGGCTTAGCTTGCCCTTGGCCACATCAAAAGTTTGGGGCAAGGCACATGCTCTGGGTCTCATCCTTACACACAAGTGTTAGGTAGCTATGTATACTTACATATGTCCATGTGTGTATATATGTTTTATATATATTTGTATTTATATGTACATTTATATATATATTTATATATATTTGAGAGTAAGTAGGTCTGTAGGTAAGTTGGTAGACAGACCGAGAGATTGATAGATGTCCCAGGTTTTTCTTCTAGAGCTTCATATTTCCACCTGCCAAAAGCATCTCAGATTTATTATGTGTAAAACTGAGTTCCCGATTTCTTTCCCACCCCAGTGTCGGTCCTTTTCCAGTGTTCTCAATCTGTGTGAACAGTTCCCTGTCCAACTAGTTATTGCAAGCCAAAACCCAGGAGCATCTCCTTGTCCCCATATCTAGCCCATCATGGAGTCCTCTTGATCTGTCTCCCAAATGTCTTCCTGACTTATTTATTTTCCTCCTTCCCTCCTCTCCAGTCCAGTGCTGAACCACTGTTGCCTTTGACCTGGACACTTGCAGTTGCCTCCTACCTTGTCTATCTTCATCTATTCCTGCCCTCTTTGGTTTCTTCTTCAAACAGTTGAAGGAATGAACTTTCTACAACTCTCATCTAATCATGCAATGCTGCTGCACAAAGCCCTTCACTGTCTTCCTCTGAAGCTACATGGAATAAAAGTTGCTTCACTGTATCTTGAAAGAGTCTATGTAGTCTGCTCCCTCAAGCTTCATCATGTGTGCTGTTCTTCCCTGTTTCCTCTGCTGTAAGCATTTCACTGTCTTCTAGGCTCTCAGCTTCACCAGCACCACCACTGTGGTCATCTTTAACTGCCAGAGGACCTTTACATATCGTACTCCCTCGGTCCCCCTGCTTCATCCGCAGAGCTTGTCTTGGGCACCACTTCCCACCTCCCTCAGGGCCTTTGTCCCTAATCTCTGCTATAATCAGCCTTCTTATGGGCTCTTTGAGCACTGGGCAGGGGATCTTTGCTTCAGTTGTAGCTTTGCATCTGATTGTGGAGTTTTGTTTTTGTTTTTTGTTTTTTTTTTCACCTCTCCCTCCTACAAGGGCAAGGCATGTGTATGACCCTGTAGCGTGCAGTCTGGTTCTTGAGGTGCTTGTTGAATGAATGAAGGAATTAACAGTAGCATAAGGTACAAATGAAGCAAATGTTTTAAGTCACTAGGTTTGTTGAGTAAAGGAATCTAACGAAATAGAAGCCAGCCTTAGCAGAACCTCTTCTTATGTGTACCTTCTTTGTGTACCTTATTTGAATGGAAACAAGGAATGGTCATAGGTAGTTTTGTTTTCTTTCATAACTCTTACAGGGATTTTTATGTATATTTCATGAAAATACATGGGTGGCAAGATTATTTTCAGTGATTTAATATGATATGAAATATGTCTCTGAAATACCATTCTGTTTTTCCATTAACATATTTTAGCAATTTTCAACCTGCATGGCTAGGCATTTGATTAAAAGGAAAAAAAAGAATTAGATTAAATGTAATTAACACACTGAATGTGATTGCCTTATTAATCTCTAATTTCACTTGAGAGCATTAAATACATGTATATCCTGGACATGGCTGCTTAACTTTTGACTTCTTTGTATGGCACCCAGTTCTGAGCCGTCATGAGAGGCATGGAAAGCACCTTTCTTAATTATGGTCATGGTGCCTTTCCATAATTGGAAAATATACAAATGCAATTTTACATGAGGGGGGATATGTAGATTGTAAATTGGTTAGTATGCACTGCTGTCCATCTAAGTCTCCTGAAAGCTGTGTTCCATATTGACTCCATTTCCACTAAATGATGACAACCACCAGAACCAACCCTTCAGTTGCTCCCTGGGGTTATGATCTAAACCCCTTCGGTTTTAGCCATGTTGAATTTGAAACTCCTTTGAGAACATGAAGGCGTATGTTGAGTAGGCAGGTGGATATACCGGTCTGAAGCCCTAAAGTAGCTCCCTAGGGCTATGATATTACTTGCAGGGTCCAGGTGGAAATAGAAGCCAAGGCCAGAGGTTGATATCTGTGGTCACTGAGAGGTCACATGCCCTATCTAAAGGAGGCACCCTTCAGCAGCCCAGGCGTTTTTGCCAAGGGGCAATGAGATCTACTGTACCATACCTTCTAGTTTTTGAAGAGAAATCAGAAAGAAACTCAGAGCTTTATATGAAAACTGCAGATTTTTGCCTGTTGGCAGCTAGTAATTTCAGTTTTTAAAAGTTTAATGGGGCACACAAAACATCTATGAGCTGGAGATTTTCTCTGGCCATCAGTTTGTGACTTTTGGTGCATGTTCTCCACACTGACTCTCCAGGTCCTCATGTTGTGTTTCTCCGTCATCTGTACAGTATCTATTCCTGTTACTGTTTCTGATGCCCTGCGTTTTGGATGGACTTGACTCCCTCCTCTCCCCAAACATGACAGGCCTGTTCTCTTGCTAAGGCTTATCCCTTCCCCACAGTTACTCCAAACTGGAACCATCTTCCCTATCCTCTAGCTGCCATGTGAGACCCAGCTTTGCTGTGTCCCCACCTACGGCAGCCTTGTGTGCGTCACTCAGATGCCCAACACCTCTGCCATCTTGTGTGTACCCTTCAGTGCGTGTGTGTTCTGTCTTAAAATAAGTTGCGTTCTTTTTCCGAGCAAAGGCTGATCGTTGGGCCATCTTTCTACGGTATGGTAGACTCTCGGGTGTGGGTGGGACCAGAGAACGCAGTGAATCTCTTCTGGAACATCGCTTCCCTTACTTACGTGCCTCCAGTGACTAGGAGCTCACTGCCTTCCATGGCAGCCAGGCCAGCTCTGAACAGTTCTTCACCGTAGAAAGTGTTTGTTTGCCTATTTGCTTAATCATGCTAAAATGTGCCCTCCACCTAACATTTTTGTTACCCTTGGTTTTTACATTGAATTCTTTTACCTCTTGTGCGTTTTCCAAACAAGCAAGATCCCGGTCAATCAAAGAGAGCCTTCCTCATATGTCTGACATGGCCATCTAAATTTTAGGAGGGTTTAACAAGAAGCTGTGTTTCCACATGGAAACAGACCCTACATGTATACAAGTTCTTTCCTATTACGTTCTGAAGTTGATTTTAATATGGGTAACATGGACTCTGCCAATTTCGCCATGTTTTCCTTTGAAAGCACTTTCCTTTTATTGGCATTAATAAAGATTTCCCAGGTTTGTGACCATGCACTTTGCTTGGTATTACAGCATCGCTTTGCAGAATGTATTTCTCTTTTTTTCTTCTCAAAATCAAGAGTATAATTTTCTGGATATTAAGTTTTAAATCTTGTAACATAATGCTGGAATCCATTACTTCTGTCTTGGTAACATAAGTATTGTGACACTTGGCTATAAAAATAAGAATATTTGCAGATTTAAAATTGGCTTATGTAAGCAGACTTTGGAGACTAAGTCTTTCCCTTATTATTACTGGTTTATAGCACACTGGAAATTACATTTCAACTGTAAAATTCCACAATATAATGTTGTCAACCAACCAAGTTGCTTGCTTGTGTTTTTGTATGTTCTTAGGTGCTGTGATACTCTTGGGAAGAACCAATATGTTTCGCTTTAACCACCCTAAGGAGGCTGCCAAGCTCAGGGAGAAGAGGAAGGTGAGCAGCCTAAAATCTCCAGAAGCCAACTCTGATCCTGGTGGGGCTGGGGCTTGATTTTGATTTTCTGGAGTCTGGAACCGTAAAAGTCATTCTGTAGCATCCACTGATTTTAGGGAGCTGTTGCTCATTGGATGATTGGCTGACTGAGTAGGAGAGCAAGCTGTTGAAGTCCAGAGCAGGAGAAATGGCTCCTTCTGGACCCTTCTCTTCACCCCTCCAGCCCCCAAAGGAGCTAGGCATTGTTTTTGCATTAAGTAGAGAGTGACTTCCACATATGAGGATCTGTTTTAGGAGTTAACCCAATATCAGAATCACTTTCATTCAAAAGGTGGCTCACTTTTTATTTTCAGCCACAGCAAATTGGACTTCTGGTTGGGGTGTGAAGCAGTGAGGGGGTGAGTTTAGGACAGCTGCTGGATGGACACATCCGGAGGGTACTTGAAGTGCTGGGTGGGGCAGTTGGGTGGAGGACCTGAGAGAGAGGGGGAGATGAGAGAGAAGTCTGTATGGGGACACTGTACTGTCCTCAGGCTGAGGAAGGTAGAGACTACAGCTAACGTTTCTAGGAGCTGGGCACTGTACGAAACTTCTACATGTATCGTACTTGCTTTATCTGCCCAGTGGCTGTTCCTATCCCCATGTCACAGATGATCAAGATAAGCAACTGAGACTCACTTGTTCCCTCACCAGCAAGTGGCGAACCTGTGCTGCAGCCCTGACCTGCTGACCTTTAGTGTTTGCCCTTCACCCCCGAGTCATATAACCCCCTGCATGTCTACCTCCTTTCGTGAGGGCTGCCCGAGGGTGCCAGTGCCTTCGATGGGAAATAAAAAAGCTGCAAACCCCAGCCTTCTCTGGGGCTGCCAGTGAAGCCTCTTATCTATTCCGGCCCAGGGTCTCCTTGGAGGGTCCCCTTTGGTTCACAGTTGCAGAGAGCGAGAGGGAGGAAAATATATTTGCCAATACCTTTCCTTGGAAGCAAACAGGTTAGGCTCTTCCTTTTTGGGTCTCCCTTCCCCTCTACCTCCTCACCTTTCTCCCTCAGTACATGTAGTGAGTGTTGCTGAAAACAGGACACGGCTCCTGCCAGCAATGAGGGTGACCCTTCCCGCCACTTCCATGTGGTGTGATTGTGGAGAGCCCCACAGTGGTACAGGTCCTGGCTAGCTTTGCCAGTCTGGACACGTTGGGGCCCTGGGGCCCTGCCGAGCTTAGCCCAGGCTTAGTCTGAGTGGCATCCATCTCCTGGTTCTCCGTGATATGCCATCCTCGGATAGACCAGTTACGGTCCGTGCTAATTGGGGGGGTGGGGTGGTGTGTGCACCTCATTGCTTCTCACCAGGTGAAAGCAGCGAGTCCAGGGCGCTGGCCCTCTCTTCCCCACTGAGGTAACCGCTCTGCCCTGTGTCTGCTCTTAGAGTGGCCTTCTGTCCTCCTTCAGCTTGTCCATGACTGACCTCTCCAAGTCCTGTGAGAACCTGTCCGCGGTCATGTTGTACAACCCGGGGTAAGTGAACGGCAGCACCTCCTTGCCTGTGACTGTCACTGGTGTGTTTATTGTGCCAACCCCACTTGAGTCACTCAATAAAAGTGAGGCTATTGCCGTCACGCCTCCATAGCAGATCAGCCCCCATCATTTTCCATGTCGCTTGCCAGTGCTTGCTCTGTACGTACATAATTGTACTTCGCTGTAATCACAACATAAATGGGATTGTGTATTCGGATTTTTTTCCTTCACATCATAAGAAGCGTTAGTGAGGACTGTTGCAGTCTTCATTAACATTTTCATCATTGTCTTATATTTTAGAATTATCTCTTTTTGATTAGTCAGTGCATGATCTCCTGGTCTTACGCACTTTCATCTCATTTTGTAAACTTCTTGTCATAACATACAACTTTGATTTTTAGGGCTTCCGGGAGTGCGGGAAGTTACACTCACAACTTGCAAGCCCTGGGGGGGGAGCCCTGTGGACACGAACGATAGTGTTTCAGATGGACTTTGTGGCTGGGTGACCTTGGGCAGTCTGCTTGGCTGACGTGGTGACAGTGAAAATGCCTAAGAACAGGGAACTGGAAGAAAGGACTTTGGGGACTTTTTCAGTTTCATGAGGCCCCATAATTTTATCTTTCCTCCAGTGAGAATGTCCTAGAAAGTGGCAGAGGTAAATGCAACAGCTAACTAAGTGAGATAAAATAGACAACGACATCTTCTAGGATTGTCCTGTACCAAGGAATGGCTGTGTGTCTGGCACTACACTCAGCCTCTCACATCCATTGTCTCCTAATCCTCACCGTGACTCTGTTCCGGTTTGACATGTGGAGAGTTTAACCCTGCTTGCCTGCCTGTGGTCTCACAGTTAGAGCTTTGGTATGAGTCTATGCTATAGATTCCCAGCCCAGGCAGCGACCATGTCACTACCTGCCTTCTCCAGCGGGGGGCGTATTCAGACCTGGGGCCAGTTCCTGCCCAGCCCCATCTCAGCTCAATGGACAGTGAGCCGGGATGAACCACAGGCATCCCTCCTTAGCTCAAGTCTCTTCCCTGGTTTGTGGAAAACAGGTGTGCCTGCAAGGAATTTCTTCTTTGTCATAGGAGTTTACAGCTGGGAGGGACCTTTGATCATGTTTCTGGATTCCTGATTTTATAGGCAAACTGAAGCCCAGATTGGACAACTTGCTTGAGCCAAAACAAATAGACAAACAAAAAACCCAAAAGGAGGAAAAAACCAGCCCCCAGTTAGTGCAGTATCGTGACTGCAGGCTCCTGGGCCTCTCCCTCCATCCAGAACTCATGCAAGCACAGGCCACAGTTAATTGCCTTTGTTTGTACAGGTCAGCTCTCGCGTGTGGCTACAGCACTCTTGAGAGTGGTGCTCTTCAGATAAACCGGTCTTGAATAAGCCCTGTTGAGAAAGCCCTCTGAGCTTCTGGATTCTCGATGCTTTGGAAGGCATGTTTTGTCGGAGGTCCTTGATCTCTTGCAGTCTGAGCAGCTGCCCATTACTATGGCCGAGATGGAGTCATTCATATCCTTACTGTGTTCAGTATCATATGCAGGGCTTCAGCGTTAATTTCAGTGTGAGGAGTCCTATCCCGTCTGTTCAATACTGTTTGACGAAACTGTTCTGGAATGTGTAGCATGCTTGCTTGGAATTACCTCCTCACCCAGGACCTGGCTCCAGTCCTGGAATCTAGCTACTAGCTTCACTGTTCTCGATCCTGATGCCTTTTACTTTGAAACCATTTGGAAATGCTAACATGGCTTTTCAGTATCTTTGAAAACCCAAAAACTGACCTGCCGTCAGCTCACCTCTTGGAGACCCAGGGTCACCGACTGTGAGCTCCTCTCTCCCTTGCATTTACAGATGGGAGCCAAGTCCTTTCTTTTTCTCCTCCAAACATAGTTGGAAGTGTACGTAGTCCTCTTCAAAGTGATGCCACTTTTGGTGGATTGCTGGTTTTTAAGTTAAAAGTTTTTCTCAATGTTTATAAAAGGTAGTTTAGCGTATCTAATTTTTCATCTTCAGAACTTTTCAGGCTTTCCATGGTCTAAAAAAATAAAATCCCACTCCCTAACTGTGTCACCCAGGCCCCCCGCTGTGTGTGCTGTCCTCTCAGCATGTCTGAGTGCATGCTCTGGATTCCTGCCATTTCAGGGACCCTTTCTGTTGTTCAGACTTCCCTGGACTAGCCATGTCTTTGGGCCTTGTCTTTTGCCAGTTGCGGAGCCTGGCATGTGTTCTCAGACACACATTCTTGTACTCTAAAGCACAGCACCCAGGCCAGCTCCTCTGGAAATTGTCATCCAGTCAAGAGTCAGTGTTCCTTCCTCACTGTACATTCCTCCATTTTCATCTTCCTGCTTTTGGTCTTCTGTGTAAAGGATACTCATCAATCAACATGTCTTTTTTGTGTGCCTTCTGTGGGGGTAGGGCAGGGCTCTAGCCCAGGGGCATAGTTGCCAGCAGCCCCTACAGGGTCCCTTTACAGCTGGCCAGAGGAGAGAGGCAGTCATAGTGCAGAAAGTACACAAATAAGTGCAGAAAGGGGAAAGGAAATGAAATGTCTTGAGCAGTATTTGATGGCATGATCAGGGAGGGCTTTTTGAGGAGGGGACATTTAATCTAAGGCACTGAAGCCCCAGAAAGGTGGTGAGGGGAGAGTAGCTTGGGTCTGGGTGGTAGCCTTAGAGATGGAACGTGGTGAAGTCAAGAATCATGCCCAGGTTTCAGATGTAAATAGCTGGGCAGATGGTGTGTCCATTCCTGAGATGGGGAGGTGGGGAAGGCCAGCGTGGGCTGGCATGTGCACAAGAGTTTGGCTTGTGTGAGTATCTTTCCTATTTGACTGGAAGTTTTTTGAGGTCAGAAGCTTGGCATATTAATTTCTGTATTTTAAAGTGTCATTCACATAACATGCTTAGTAAATGTTTAGCAAACAGATTAAGAGTGAAATTTTAGTAGGATACACAGATCCATCTGGGAAAGGTTTTTCACCAATTTCTCTGGGCATGGATGTTCCAAATAGTGGAAAATGGCTTATTCTGTAAAGGAATGTGTTTTTGTCACATGGGTCAATTCCTGACACTGCAGTTATTTGAATAACCTCAAGGTCACGTTCAAGATCCTCGAGCAGAAAAATGAGAAGATGGTCTCGTGATGAAATTAATTAGATCACGGCAATCAGAGAATTCAAGTGAGAATAGCATCTGTGTTAGATTGCCTTGCAGTTTGCTGAGGAGATGGTTCTAGATGCATTTGATGCTACCGTTCAGAGGCACATTTTGTCTCTGCTACCCCTGCAGTACTCATTTGTAAAAATTCAAATTAAAATTACTCCATACTTCACCAACCTGACTTCATGCTCCCTGATGTCTAGCCCCCCTCAGCTTGCCACCTGCTATAGAGAATGATTGTCCATGAATTAAAACATAATTGGAGAAAAATTTCCTACTCTGATTTATGGGTGTCACGAGGTGTCTGCTCCAGCATCTTGACAAAATGAGGCAGAATTAAAGTATCGCCGTGTTGTTTATACCTTTTTTGAGGTTACAGGTGTAAATATTCTTGGCCTAAATTAAGTACCACGTGGTAAACTGGAAGACCATTGAAAGAAATATGTTTGCTACTTGGACCCTGGCTACATAGTTATTTAAATCTAGTAATAAGCTGCTTGGACAAAAAAGCATGTTAGTTTCTCAAAAGGGAAAAGTAGCACTGAGATGCTTTCACAGATCAGCACATACTTATTGAGAGTCTTCTGTGTGGAGAACCTTTAAGTGTCAGATGCATGTTCTCTCTGCCCGGGAGAACCGGCACATGCCCATGAACCCATTCTGAGCCAAGACCAGGCAGTATGTGATTCAGGGTGGAGAGTGGTAGTGTCAAGAGCCCACCCTGGGGAGGTTTAGGAAAGGATCCTCTTCATGGAGCGCCTTCTATTGTGTTGGGTAACTTAGAAGGCGAGAGCCTTGCAGAGACTCTTTCTTCACATGGAGATCGCCTCCAGCCAGCATTGTGGAATCTGAGTCCTAAGCCTAGTTCACAGGTACCCTTTTGTCCTCAACCCAAATGTCCCTATTATAACATTTCCCCCAGTTTCTACCTTGTTCAGCCTCCTCTCAGTGCCATAGCCACACCCAGCCTGGAATAAATAGCCAGAGCCCATCTCTGGGCTGGAGAAGGGTGGTATGGGAAGGGGCTAGCAGTGGTTATAAAGATCCTAAGTGAATATCAGCTGGAAGCCCCTGGTTTTTCTTCTCTGTAGTTGAGGATATGACACTGTTGGAGGTAGTACTGCCTCAACTTGGAGGACAAAGTGGGGAAGAATATTAACTGAAGAGTTGGCCTAGACCCCCCCACCCTTTAGGAATCCAAATCACTCCCCTCAGTTCTTCTGGAGAATTCTCTCCATGTGTCATGTGTTTATAAATTCTGATTAGCATGTCCAGAACAAATAATCATGATGAAGATATGTGGCCCCAAATGTGATGGAGAATTAATTTCTATATACTTATAAGCATTTGGTAGCTCATTTCCTTACTCTATTTTACATTGTGACAACATACATTTCACATAAAATTTACTGCCTTACCCATCTTTAAGTGTACAAGTTCAGTAGTGTTAAGTGCATTCACACTATCGTGCCAGCCAATCTCCAGAACTCTTCATTTTATAAAATGGAAACTCTGTGCCCATTAAAACAATAGCTCCCATTCCCTCTGTCTCCCAAGCCCAGGGAATCACCAATTTAATTTCTGTTTCAGAAATTTGACTACCTTAGGTACCTTACATAAGTAGACTCCTACAGCATTTATCTTTTTTTTTTTTTTTAAGATTTTATTTATTTATTTGACAGACAGGGATCACAAGTAGGCAGAGAGGCAGGCAGAGAGAGAGGAGGAAGCAGGCTCACTGCAGAGCAGAGAGCCCGACGTGGGGCTCGATCCCAGGACCCTGAGATCATGACCCAAGCTGAAGGCAGTGGCTTAATCCACTGAGCCACCCAGGCGCCCCAGCATTTATCTTTTTATGAGTGGCTTATTTCACTGAGCATAATGTCTTCAAAGTTCATCCCTGTTGTACCCTGTGTCAGAGCTTCCTCCTTCCTTTTTAAGGCTGAAGCACATTCCATTGTACATATACACCACATCTGGTTTATTTATTCTTCTGTTTATGGACATTTGGATTGCTTCCACCCTTTGGCTTTTGTGGATAATGGTGACATGAACATGGGTATACAAATATCTATTTGAGTCCCTGCTTTCAGTTCTTTTGGGAATATACCCAGAAGTGGAATTGTTGGGTCATACGGTTGATCTGTTTTTAGTTTTTTTAGTTTTTTGAGAAACTGCCATCCTGTTTTCCACAGCACCTATACGATCCCACCAGCAGTACCCAAGAGTTCCAATTTCTCCACATCATACTTGTTTTCTGTTGTGGTTTTTTTTTGTTTTTGTTTTTAATAATGGCCATCCTAATGGGTATGAGGGATGGTATATCACTCTGGGTTTGTTTTTTTTTTCATTGTTTTTTTCCTTCCATTTTTTTCCATAATGTCCAATCTAGAAAATACTGTCTGGAAATAAAGAAGGAAGATCTCAAAATTCAGTTTCCCTTCCCCCAGAAAGTACAGTAAATAAATGATGAACATAAATCTAACATGGATTGACTTCCTAATGACCTCTGTCAAGCACTGCCAAGTTCATTTTAATCATCTCACTGATGGTAGGCATCCAAGTAGCTTCTCTAGCCAAGGAGAGAGATTGGTCATCTTTGCATTGAGAAGGGTCACTCTGGCAGTGGAGTAACAGGGACACCAGGGAAAGTACAGGAAGGACGCAGAGGCAAGGGCTTGAACTGAGATAGCAGTCAAAGTTACCTAGAAGAAGAGATGGGCTCCAGAGCCATTTGGGACAGGAAGTCTTGAAGCCTCGCTGATAAATTGGATGTGGGAAGTAAAGAGATTGCCCTCTGTTTTCTGGCTTAGGTAATTGGTTGGGGGTTGTGCACGGGAAGGAAGAGCAAGTTGTCAGGAGGCAGAGGAATAATGAACACAACCTTGAAACACTGGGCCCCAGGTCTTGAACTCTTTCCTGTAAGTGTGCATTTGAGTACTCTGTCAGCCACCGTGTACCCTCTGGGCAAAGCTGGAGTCTGTGTGGCCTGTCAGAACCCCAGGATGAAGGTGGTTTCCCCTGTTGAGTGAAATCAATGTTCATAAGTTCTGCCACTTTTTCCTCATCCATTTAGCTACTGTTTGAGGGCCCATCATTTGTCCAGCCCTGTACTGGGACTCCAGTGAGTAAGACAGATTGGTGCTCAGTCACCTTGGAGAATGATGGATTGCACAGGCAAGACCTTGGTAAAAAGCCAATCAGAAATCTGGACACCAGGAGCAGTTAATTGTCTTTGCACATGCCAAACTAGGATTCCTGGGGTACCTTGAAATTAGGGAAAGCTGTGCAGTACTGCCCAGACCTGTTCCCCCGCAGTGTGCTGCATGTCACTGCAGCAAGTGCTAGTCACAGAATTCTCTGCTCAGCAGGTGGCCAGGCCCAGTGATTAGCATAGAGCTTCATGTCCCCTTCTCATCAGCTCTCCAGAAATACTACTCAACCATTAAAAAGGAGGGAAATTCTGCCATTGTGACAACACAGATGGACATTGAGGGCATTATGTATGCTAAGGGAAAGCAGTCAGGAAGAGAAATGCAATGACCTATGATTTCACTTATATGAGACTCTAAAGAAATGAATCAACTAAAGCAAAACAAAACAACCCAAGCTCACAGATGCAGAGAACAGATTGGTGGTTGCCAGAGGGGAGGAGGGTAAAGTGGGTGAAGGTGGCCAAAAGGTACAAACTCCCAGTTATAAAATAAATAACATAATATATAGTTATAATATATAGTTATATATATAGTTACCACGCATGGAGCGTGGTAACTGTAGCCAATATTGTATGGCTTATTTCAAAGTCTCTAAGAGACTTGATATGAAAAGGTCTTATCACGAGAAGAAATTTTTTTGTAACCATGGTGATGGATGGTAACTAGACTTAATTGTGGTGATCATTTTGTAGTGTCTACAAATATAGAATCACGGGTTTACCTGAAGCTAATATGCTATATGTCAATTATATCTCCGTTTAAAAAAATAATAAAATAAATGGCCAATATGGTTAATACCTGAGGAGTAGTAAATGCTGGAGTGCCATCAATGTGACTGTCAGGGCCCTGACGGTGATTCCTGACTTCCTTTATGCAGTGGCATAGGACAGACTCATTAACCTGTCCCTGGAAACCTGCCCCAGCCTTAAGTCACCCCTCCTCAGCCCTTCACAGTGACTTCTCTAAGATATCTCTGCTTCCCAGCGTTTGGCTTGGCCCCTCAGTTCCCTGTGTGATGACTTCTAAGCTCTAGCACAGTCATCCAAGACTTTGTTCCCTAACATTGTCTTCTGTCACTTTACCCCTTGAACTCTAAGCTTTGGTTTAAGTGGACGAAACGTATTCACAGTTCTCTCCAGGTCAAGCCTATGTGTAAAGCCTGTCCATAAAACCATTACTAAAACTCCTCACTCCTTCCCTTGGCCAATCCTCTTCGTCTTTCAAGAGTGAGTATCAGAATTGTCTTCGTAAGAGGCAGCCTGTCCATTTGCGATTTGAGCCAACTGCTTCTTTATTCTACTCCAGGCATTTTGTGCATACTTTGATGATACAGTCTTTCTAAATCCACTTAACTGATGTTTATGTCTGCTTTCCCAGTAGGCTTCTTGTGGGCAGGGACTGTTCCTTACTCATCTTTCAATCTCCAGAAGCTCCCACTTAGTGGACACTTAACAGATGTTCATTGAGCTGTCCATTTTGGCCAACAGAAGTGCTCCCAGTGCAAAGGATGGGTCTGCTCCTAGGTCTTCATGTGCCCCATGCTTCAGATGGGTCCTGTCCATGTTGTAGTATCTTCACTTTTTAACTGGCCTCTAAAACTTTTTTGCATTTTTTGGTCATACAGGTATACTTTTTTGTGGCTTTCTTAATGAGTAAAAGTGAATATTACCTCTTGGTTTCTTTGCTATTTTACAGACTTGACTTTTTTTTTTTTTTTTGCAGTAGACTAAAAATTATTGCTTGAGTACTCAGTTCCTCTTAGAGCAATGTCCTCTGGAAGAAGTACGTCTGGTTTGTAGATTATCGTATGCAGTAAGAACCAACTTACCTTGGAAGCAACCAGTTCTTTTTTCTTTGTTCAACAGGTCATATACTGATTCTTCACATAGCCTCTGTCTAAAAAACCCCGTGCTCTAAATCATAATAAGATTTGTTGGAGTTTTTGAAAGTGAAGTCCTTGCTGCCCAGGAACATTTTATCAGTCAAAGTGGGCACATAAAGTTGGGTGTATCATTTCTAACAGAGTTTTGGAACTTACTGCTGGCCTGTATCTCAAGTTCCCTGGAAACCAGGATTTGTATACACACATGCGTGGTACTTGGTGCCAAAGAAATTTTGGATGAGGCAAAGCAGCCTGGTGACTTCCTTTGGGAGTTAATTCCACTTTGGAGTAGTGCCCAGCTGGAGTCTTTGCCAGGAAATAATTTTGCTGCAGGGGAAACATTCCTCCTCGACTGTCACAGTCTTTATGAAGAAAGCAAGCCCGCTGCTTAGGCATCCTCTGTCTTGCTCTGAGACTGCAAACAGACAGCTAATTTGGCAGGTTGTGGAAGCTTTCACAGCTTCTTGAAAGTGCCCTAAGCAAAATTATATACATTCCAAATTCATTTCAGTCTTGAAAATAAAGGAAGAAATTTTCACTTGTGCATTAGCATCCTTTAAGCACTAACCAGTGGTGGGTTGATTTAAAGGATATATTTGAATAATTAAATTCTGAAGAGGAGAAACATCTGGGTTTCAAATCCATTTGGGCCCCAAAATATCAAAGTAAAAAATCAGACATGTATTTTAAGCCATCCAAGGAGCATGATGGACTGTGGCATTCAGAGCTGAGAACTGGCTGGCATCTGGGGTACCTCGGACCTCAGTAGCTACGAAACGCTTCTAAGTGAGGATTGTCCGTAATCATCAACAATCAAGGGGTGAAAATGGACGAGGGGTAATTATTCTTAACCTAGCTTTCTATTTTAATATGTTCAGTTCGGAGAATTTAGAAATTACAAACAAGCAAAAAAGAACTTACACACACTCAATATGTCACTGTATATTCTAATCTGTACCTCTGTCCTATCATGTGGCCATCTCTCTCAGTCTTTCTTTCTCTGTATGTGCGTGGGCACATATGTATATACTCGCTTATACACAAATACACACTCGTACTTACATATTAAATGTGTTCTTTTACCAAGATGAGTCCATATTGGACTTATTTTTTTACACTTATTTACCTTTTCCTTTCATAAGTATTTCCTACATTATTTTAATGTCCATGTGATATGGCATTCTGTAACTTATCATTTCATTGTCTAGTTTTAAGCCATCACAAGCAATTGGGGTGAACATATTTGTAGCTAAATCTTTGTGTTTATTTATGATTACTTCCTCAGGGGGTAAAAAAGTAGAGATGGAATTACTAGTCCAGAAATATAAATTGTTTTAAGGCTCTTGATACATGTTCATGAATTGTTCTATGGAATGGTTGCACACATCACCACCATTTTCTACCAATACTCTTTGAGAATTTCTAATTGCATGCCAACTGGAGAGGGATCTTCTTGAAGTGTAGACTCTACCACTATGAGTACACCCTCCTGGATGGAGCTCTAGGCTGTGTTCACAGGACCAGGATTCTGGAGAATCCTGCTAACAATGGCTCTCTCTGGAAGCACGTTCTGGGCCCTGGGCATCCTGATCATCACCAAGGATTCATCAGGGACCCGGTGTGTCCTGTGCTGAGCTCCATGCTCTTTTAGGACACTGTTTGCTCTTAGCTTCAGCCTTCCTGGTCCTTTCTAGTGAAGAGTAGATTTGACATCTCAGAATGTAAAGCTGGAAGGAACTAGATTGTGAATGAAGAGTTCTCGGATTTGGATCAAAAACTCCAGAGGCACCAAGATGGCAGTGAGGACTTCTCACTGGCCGACAACAATTATATGGAAAGAAGGTATGTACAGTTGATCCTTGAAAAACGGGTTGATCTTTGAACTACACGCGTCCATTTATATGTAGATTTTTTGGATAAATACAATATATGACTATACCTAAGATGTACTTAATATTTTCTCTAATATTAAGTTAAATATTAAATATTAGGATGTACTTAATATTTTCTCTAGCTTACTTATTGTAGGAATACTGTATATAATACATGTAACTTTCAAAATGTATGTTAATTGACTATGTTATCAGTAAGGCTTCAGGTCAACAGGAGGCTATTAGTTAAGATCTTGGGGAGTGAAAAGTTAAACATTTTCAGCTGTGTGAGGGGTTGGTGCTCCAACCCCTGCATTGTCAAGGGCCATCTTATTTCATTTTCCTTCCTGTCTCCCACCCTTCCCCATTTCTGCCTTATGCTCTCCTTCCCCATTTCCTGCCTTCAATGGAAAGGACAAATGTGTCACATTAGGGAGAAAGTAAGGAGACATCAGTTACAGGGTCATGTCCTGTGCTGTGTTGATCCTTCACCTCACTGTGGATGACTGTAAGCTTCCAGAAAATAGGCACAGAAGCTAATTTGTTGTTCATTCAGTGCCCAGCATAGCACCTGGAACTTAACAGACATCTAATAAATATGAATGAAGTGCATTCATTTCCCCCCACTTAATTCGTACCAGTGTACAAGGGGCTTAAGAACCAGAATCTGGTCATGGCTGGACTTACTGTTGATGGGATTTGCACCTTCAGGTGAGGCCATGGTCTCCGGGGCACGTCCTGGGAGAAAAGGTCATGTTGCCTATGAATGCAGTACCCTGCTAGCTCTGCCCTTCTCCTGACTTCCCCGGACTGTATCTGTTCTTTATCTATTTTTCTCGTGCTGACCTTGAATGTGGAAGTTTTAACTTATACATGTAGTTGGCAATATTTATGTTGCTGGTGGTTTGGTAGTTAGTCTGAGTTTTCTTTGATGGTTATTTACTGTGTTTGTCTCTGTGGTTTATTTTATTGGGCTTTGCCATTTTTCAAAATTTGCTTTGCTGCAAGGCTGATTTCTCCTCCAATTTTTGGTCTTCATTGTCTTGCTTTTTTATGGACCATTTACTAACTTTAAAGTTGCTGTAGAATGCCTTAAATAGCTTGTTAAGATACAGTCATGGAGAACAGGTGATGAAAGCAACTGAAAGAAGTAGGCTTCTTCCCTCCATTAGTGGAGATTAGTGTTAATTACTGACTCCCCCCTGCCCCCCGTTTTCTTTTTTGTCCTTGAACAGTATTCCACTGTGAGCCACTTAAGGCGATGAGCTTCCTGTGTTGGCAGAAAGATGAGCTGTAGAATTAAAAAAAAATCTGTCTTTATTTGGTTACTTTAGATTTGCATTATCTGAGTAGTGGGCTACATTTCTGCCTCCTTCATTTTATAATTGCACAGTCCAAAGCTGAACCATAAAAGGTCACCTGAGGAAATGAGACTTTTCCTAATGAAATCATGAATGGTGGTTACGGGCAAGGATCGAAGATAGCAGATTTCCTCTTTGTGCCTAATGACAGTATGGTTTTCCTTTGACATAACGTATTGTATTAACTTGAATATACACTATGAGCTCTCTGTAATTTTTTAGCTCATTTGATGAGAGCTTGTTGCTGGTTTAGTCAAGGATTCCAGTTGTGCATATCTGTTCTTGCTTCTGGGTCTTTGCCTGTGCTGTTTCCTTTTCCTGGAACACTTGTCCATCCATATGTCCATCAATTCCACACGTGGCCAAAGCCTGCATAGTCTCTAAGATCCCAGTTTAAGTGTTGCTTCTTCATAGAGGCCCTACCATCCTCCATCCAAATTTCATCTCCTTGACTGTTCACTCAGAACATCCTCTGTCCTTTCTTTGTAGCCCTTGGAAGTTGATAATTGTGTCTCTTGGTCTATAGATTTAATGGTAAGTGAAAGGGTCTGACTTTCTTGATACTGTGTCTCTGCTCCTCAGTAGGTGTTTGAGAAATCATTGTTGATTAAACAATTGAAAGTGAATGAATTGTGCCCTGAGAAAGCAGTACCAACCCCTTCCTCTGTCACAGAGCATAATTCTGACCTTGAGTAGCCCCCATCAGAGTAGCTGTTCCCCATTAGATATTTAGTTCCCATTTGCAACCCCCATATCCGATGATCTACCCAGGTTAATCATCATTGTTGTTGGATAAAATGGAAATGAACCAGAGATTCACAGAAGCAAAAGGAAGTAAAATGGTTGCTCTAATCACAGTAGATTAAGAAAAAATTTTGAAACAGGTAGTTTGTCTCATTATAAATTGAAATGCTTATTACAAATAAGTAAAACATTCAGAAATGAATAAAGTAATCACAAGCATTCACAATCCTCCCACCAAAAAATGATGATTGGTTTACATTTGTAATATTTACTTATATTTACAATATATATGTTTAACTGTACATTAGATATTTTAATTATGCATTATAAGGATTACTTAAAAAAACAAATTTGGGGTGCCTGGGTGACTCAGTTGGTTAAGCGTTCGACTCTTGATTTCACCTCAGGTTGTGATGTCAGGGTTATAAGTTCGAGCCCTGTGTTGGGCGACCTGCTGGGCAGGGAGCCTACTTAAAAACAAAAAAAGCTGCGATCACACTAGGTATACAGTTCTACATTCTGCTTTTTCATTTAACATTTTATTGTGAACTTTTCCCCATGCCATTGAAGACGAGTCTTCATTTCCTTTTTTTTTAAGATTTTATTATCTGAGAGAGAGCACAACAGGGAGGAGAGGGAGAAGCAGACTCCCGCTGAGCAGGGAGCCTGATGTGGGGTTCAATTCTAGGACCCTGGGATTATGACCTGAGCTGAAGGCAGACGCTTAACCAACTGAGTCACCCAGGTGCCTCAAGTCTTCATTCTGTATATATCATAAATGTAACTCTTGCTTAATCATAAAGGGCTTTTGGAACTATTTCTCCCCCCCC